>JAQNBH010000008.1:47627068-47678664 GCA_028752905.1 Cladorhizidae sp. MBARI D1340-BT2 | reverse complement strand
GTGGCTGTGTCTGTCTGGTTCCGTGTTGACCTCATACGACCAACCTCTATTGATCATGAAGTCGTCAGCTAAAGTTGTGGCATCCATCAAGGTCTTAGGCTTTCTATCCCGAACATGGGTAGCCATCTGTTTCGGCATCAGCTTCAGTATTGCCTCTCTTGACACCAAGTCAGCTACTTAGTCTACAGAGGTACATCCTTCCGTCCACTTTAAAGTCAGGTTCAGATGACGTCTACCGCATGTGTTCCATGTCTCTTCAGGTTTCCTCTTGAGTAGATCCATTCGTCTACGGTAAGTTTCCCTGTTGATCCGGTAGTGACTAAATAAGGCTGCCTTGAGAGTGTTGTAGTCTTGCCGTGTGTCTGCACTGAGGGATACATAGACCTGGGTTGCTTCAGGTGGAAGAATTGGTACCAGGTGTCTATTCCACACAGATCTGGGGGGAGAGTAGCAGTTCATGTTAGCCTCGAAGGCAGTGAAGTATGCCTCCTCGTCTTCTCCTTTTTCCAGCTTTCGGAACTGGTTAACCTTCTCAGTTGACATGGTGACTGATCTGGGTGAATCAGTATCACTGTGCCCTGCTATTGTCCTGGACAACAACCTTTCCCAACGCAGCTCTCGCTCTGCTGCTTCCACTTTGTTTTGTTTTATTCGTCGTTCCTCTATCTCTCTGAACTCTGTTCTGTCCAGTCGTCTCTGTTCCGCCTGCTGTTGCATGTTGTTCTGCATCATCTGTAACATCAACACCATTGGCTCTGTTACTGTTCCTCCTGAAGATTGAGAGGCAGTTGTTCCTGTTGTTAGTGGACTGGGTATCCCTGTGGATCCATCTGTCAGTCCGGGGCAAGACCCACTGTGGTGAGCCTGCGCCTTCTGATCCTGTGGTCTGAGGTTGAATATCTGCTGTCTCCATTGTAGGGGGGTCTGAGCAACGCAAATTGTAGGTTGACATTCTCCACTGTGGTACTTCTGGCAACCCACCAAATAAGCAAGCAAATGAACTGTAGCCGAGGCTTTATTTTAACTGAGGTAGCTCTGGTAACTTTGGTAGGAATCCCACCGCTGCCACCAATTGTCAAGGGGTCACCTGTGCAACCACCAAGACTTATGTGCTGAACTGATAGTGCTGCCACCAGATAGCTATGAAGTCAGCTATCACTGTACTGTTAGTAGTAATGCTTTATTAATTCAAATACAGATATGTCTGACAAAGTACTGAGTGACTAGCAATGAACTCCAAAGGTCTGAACTCTGGTCACCCCTTTTATAAGACAGTGCCAGGCCAGAAACACAATGGGTTTGCTAATTACATACCAGTATGTAATAACTAATTAGTACACAATACAAGTGTTAATTGACTACTAGTAAGTTCAGTTCAGACAGATCCAGGTCACCCTGTGACAATGGCACACCTGGCACCATGGGCCGGCCACTTCGGGAGGACCAAGTCCGTTAACAGATTACTGAGACGGTTCTTCTGGCCAGGCATCCGAGGAGAAGTAGCAGACCTCTGCAAGAGATGCCAGACCTGCCAGCACACAGCCAAGGGAATAGTACGTAAGGCACCCCTCATTCCTTTACCTGTTGTTTCACAACCTTTCAGCAGACTGGCAATGGACATAGTGGGTCCACTGCCACATACAGAGGAGGGCCATAGATATATTCTGACCGTGTGCGACTATGGGACACGCTATCCAGAAGCCTTCCCGCTGAAGACCACAACAAGCCGAGATGTTGCAGATGCTCTGGTGGAGATGTTCTCCAGAGTGGGGTTTCCTGACGAGATTCTCACTGACAGGGGCTCCAACTTCTGCAGCGAACTGATGGAGCAATTCCTACAGATGTTCGGGGTGTCCCACATCAAGACTGCAGCCTATCATCCAGAGACAGACGGAATGGTGGAGCACTACAATGCGACCCTTAAGAGTGGACTCAGTAAGTATGTTGAGAGGTTTGGAGGGCAGTGGCACAATAGTATTCCCTACTTACTTTTTGCATTCCGTGAGCTTCCCCACCAAAGCACAGGGTTCAGCCCATTTGAACTGATGTATGGGAGAAATTCCCGAGGGCCACTAGACATGCTGCAGGAACAGTGGAGGGAGCCGACCAAGTGTAAGGAGAGTGTTGTCTCCTTCCTACTCGACACCTACGAGAAGTTGGAGGCAGCTGCCTGCACCACTCAGTTGGAGGAGAAGGACAAAATGAAGACCTGGTATGACAGGACAGCTCATGAATGCTGCTTCCAGGTGGATGACCTAGTCATTACTACTGCCCTCGTCATCCAACAAGTTGCTGGCCAAGTGGCAAGGACCGTATCCTATCTCAGAAAAACTAAGCTGTACTACATATAACTTAAGGTCAAGACAGGTAGGAGCAGCAGAACATTTCATGTGAATATGTTGGCCAGGTGGGAGTCACCATCAGCAGTCTGTCTTCTCAGTGAGACATCCCAACCACCACTGACTGAGTTTGAGGAGATCACGACCTGCAATGATCAACCTACAACCCACCAACCCCACATCAATGAAGAACTCTCACAGAAGCAGCATGACGAGATGAGCAGACTCTTGGACGCACACAGCCGAGTGTTCCAGGACCAGCCAGGGAGAACCACTGTTGCAGCAATAGACATTAACACGGGTGATGCAAAACCCATCAGTTCTCCCCCCTACCGCTTGCCCCAAGCTCGAATGGCCATGGTCAAAAAAGAAATTGGAGACCTCCTGCGAGCAGGCCTCATCCGAGTGAGTAGAAGCCCATGGGCAGCCCCGATAGTTCTGGTCCCCAAGAAGGATGGGTCACTTCGCCTCTGTGTGGACTATCGCAAGTTGAATGCCGTGACCCATCCAGACCCCTTCCCAATGCCAAGAGTGGAAAATTTGATCGATGGCTTGGCGAGGGCCAGCTACATCACTACATTGGACTTGACCAAAGGCTACTGGCAGGTGCCAGTAGCCCAGGAGGCCAAAGAGAAAACTGCCTTCACAACTCCATTTGGTAAATATGAATTTTTAGTCATGCCATTTGGACTTGTGGGGGCTCCGTCCACGTTCCTGAGGATGATGAACTCGTTGTTCGGAGATGTGCCACACTACGTCTCGGCCTATATGGACGACGTTGTAATTTTCAGCAGAGAATGGAATCAACACCTGGAACACATCAATGAGATTCTGACCAGACTGGCAGAGGCAGGGCTCACAGTGAAGATGGCAAAGTGTCAGTTCGCCATGACCGAGTGCATCTATTTGGGACATGTAGTCGGGAGGGGTCAGGTGAAGCCCCTCACAGCCAAGGTGGCTGCTGTGCAGGACTTCACAACACCCCAAAAGAAGAAGGACGTCCGCTCCTTCCTTGGCCTCGCCGGCTACTATCGCCAATTCGTACCGAACTATGCCACCATTGCCGCTCCCCTGACAGACTTAACTAAGAAGGACCAGCCAGACAAGGTGCAGTGGACGTCCATCCACGAGCAAGCCTTCACCACCCTCAAGACCGCCCTCGTCTCCAACCCAGTTTTGCTGGGACCTGACTAAGCAAAGAGTTCATTCTACAGACGGATGCCTCGAATGTGGCCATCCTTAGCCAGACCAGTGACACATAGGGAGACTGCCCCGTGGCATACTTTTCCCGGAAGTTGAATGGCCCGGAGAAGAACTACGCGGCAGTTGAGAAGGAGTGCATCGCCATTGTAGACAGCATCAGACATTTCGAGGTATATTTAACCGGAGTACCGTTCACTGTGGTCACAGACCACAGCTGCCTCCGTTTCCTGGACAAGATGAAGGATGTCGGAGGTCGGCTCATGAGGTGGTCGCTACGTCTACAACCGTTTTCTCTCACCATCAGGCACAGACCAGGATCCGCCAATGGCAATGCTGATGGCCTGTCCCATCAGGCCTGGGAAGAAGGAGCCGACACAGTAACTTCACTGCAGGAGGAGATGGGGGGGAATGTCAAGGATCTCCCGCCTGCACTTATGGTAGATCAAAGAGATCCTGACAAGAGAGAGTGTACGAGCTCAGAAACCAACTGTGAAACATCAAAGAGTTAGTGGACTAGAACGTGATTGGACATTATGTAGTGTGAATGTATGTATACTACCTTTTAAGGTCTGACTTGGCCCTGGGCTGGCAGCCTATTTAATGGCACCAGCCTTGGGGCTAAGGGGGTGACCGAGTCGGATTGTAAGTTGTGATTGATGATACATATTTTATATCCTATTCCTTGACATAGTGGGTTCTGCTTGAAGTAAGGGAGTAGAATCTACAACATTAGCCTGTAACTCCTTCATCATGCTTGGTAAATTACCCAAGTTGCTTCAGATTGCTTTGCCAAATATTTTTTTCAAAAAAATTTTTTTTATCCACCCACCGCTTTTATCCACCCACCGCCAATGGTTTTGCCATACAAAGCTTTTTACCCAATATATATATGACCTTTAGGTTTCGAAGAGCAGTATATACCCATATGTTTTTGTACGTGCCCCACACAATCATTCTTCTCTACCAGGCAGCTCAAGCCATACAGTTTCTTTTCAACAAGAAGGGCATGTGTTTGAGAATCCCTGCTATTCTCAACTTGATGGGACAAAGAGTTCTCTAACAAATCTAGGGCTCCCGTGACTCCATAGCTGCAGCACTCCCTGCAGCACTCCCTTCAAAATTTGCACTGTACTGACCAGAATGTGACCTTGCCTATTTTTTTGGTATGTATCCATCCATTGCCTTATCTTATTATGTTTGTAAATATTCGTTGCCTCATTTTGTAAATATTTATTGCCTTATCTTATTATTCATTGCCTCATCTTATTATGTTTTGAAAATATTCATTGCCTCATCTTATTATGTTTTGAAAATATTCATTGCCTCATCTTATTATGGTTTGAAAATATTCATTGCCTTATCTTACTATGTTTTGTAAATATTCATTGCCTTATCTTATTATTCATTGCTTTTTATTATGTTTTGAAAATATTCATTGCCTCATCTTATCATGTTTTGATAATATTCATTGCCTTTTCTTATGTTTTGTAAATATTCATTGCCTTATCTTATTATGTTTTTATTATGTTTTGTAAATATTCATTGCCTTATCTTATTATGTTTTATTATGTTTTGTAAATATTCATTGCCTTATCTTATTATGTTTTGTAAATATTCATTGCAATTATCTTATAAATATTAATTGCCTTATCTTGCAGTTTCTAATGTTTAGAACATTTTCAAAACTAAGGACAAAAACTATTCCAAAAAACGATGGAAAATGCTCTTCGCTGCCAAGTATATACCGTCACAGCTAACAAGAACTTCCACAGGTTGGGAGGGGTTGGGACATAAACTGTTCTTGAATTTCATTTCGGGCTTGCCTTCAGCCTTTTTCTATGGCCTTTGTTTAATAACTACAAGTTGCTTGGTGTAAACATTCTTTGAAGTAGGTGGGGGAAGGTCTAGCATGACAAAAATGTTTTCTCATTGGCATAACTACCTCCTGCAACAGCAAAAACTACCTTTTCCATTCTCCTGCCAATTTTAATTAATGTAAAGTATGGAAGTAGATTTCGTACAGTTTTCACAAAAGAAAAAAAGGGAATGTGCATAAACCTGGTGCTTCTTGACAACATAGGGCTAGCTCCACACTCAATGCAACACATTCGTCTTTATGGCACTCTGTAACACTAAAATTTCAAACACTCAACCCTCATCCATTACGGTCATCTTCTTCACACTCAAAACTACTGCTCTTGCTTTCACAACTGCTACTGATGGCACTGGCATAGCTCTCACTGCTGATACTAGTCTCAGTTACTGTTATAGCTATCAGTACTGGTGTTACAGCTATCAGTACTAGTGTTACCTATCATACAAATTTCTTTCAAATCATAATCAAAGTAGGAGGACTTGCTGAATTTACTTTGAGTGGCTGTAATACATGGACAGGAGCAGCAGTGGGAACCTCAGTATCAGCAGTGGAGGTAGTAGCTACTGGACACAGCATCAGCAGTGGAGTTAGCTACTGAACACAGTATCAGCAGGAGGTAGTAGCTACTGGGCACAGTATCAGCAGTGGAGGTAGCTGGACACAGTATCAGCAGTGGAGTAGCTACTGGACACAAGTATCAGCAGTGAAGGTAGCTGGACACAGTCAGCAGTGGAGGTAGTAGCTACTGGACACAGTACCAGCAGTGGAGGTAGTAGCTACTGGGCACAGTATCAACAGTGGAGGTAGCTGGACACGGTATCAGCAGTGGAGGTAGTAGCTACTGGGCACAGTATCAGCAGTGGAGGTAGTAGCTACTGGACACGGTATCAGCAGTGGAGGTAGCTGGACACGGTATCAGGAGTGGAGGTAGTAGCTACTGGACATAGTATCAGCAGTGGAGGTAGTAGCTACTGGACACGGTATCAGCAGTGGAGGTAGCTGGACACGGTATCAGGAGTGGAGGTAGTAGCTACTGGACATAGTATCAGCAGTGGAGGTAGTAGCTACTGGACACGGTTTCATGCTTTAAAAAAGTATGGTGACTTTCTCTTGGGTCTTCGTGCAGTCCTGAACTTACTTCCAGGCATTCTTTTTATCTTCCTTAGAATCTATTTTTGGAGGCCACATGGCTTTTAGAATAATGTAATGCTATTTCCAGTTATTAGAGAAAGAAAATTTAAAGTCTCCATGACAGTTGGCTATGAAGAAGTTCGTAGCTCCAATGAGCTGAGTCGAAACCTTGTTCCTCAATAATTGAAGAAATGACCACAGATATGAGGTTGATTGGGCTGTTTTTAGATATGCCATATAAATCTTCATGTGCTGTTTGTATTTTTATGGGAAAGTACCTTAACTAACAAGCCAAGTCTTATACAAGAAAGAAGATGCCATGAAGACTAGATGATGGTTCATGTACGGGAGTCCCGAAGAAAGATATCGACATGCATACTTTGAAGCACTCAAGTTAGCTTCTGGGCATGAGGTTTGAGCAAAGTGATATTAACACAATGAGAGCACTTTTGCTCGATCCTGCAATTTAAAAATCAGTAGTCAATTCCAGATGTGATGTTGATCAGGATCTTTTAAAGACACAACTATCCCATGGTGGAGGATTCAATTAAAACCTCGAGTATGTCTATCACAAAAGTAATCAATGCAAAGACAATTGATGTAATAAATGAAAGTTTAATGTACAGAGGTATGTAAATTCAATATACAGAGGTATGCAAGTTTAATATACTATGTTTTTATTTCACTTTTCCTGTTACCTTAGCTTCAGCAGAGAGATCAATTCGTTCCTTCCGTCGATTCAAAACTTCCTTGCAAAGCACCATGCCATGTCTCACTGCACACTCAACAATCTCTCTCTCTATAATTATATATGCACCAGTCTAAAACCTTATGTGCCATTGCAAAGGACTCTGTATCTGTAAACTCATGTGGAGTACGGAAATTCGGAAATTTTTACTCCCTAACTGTCCATTGGACATTGGGCTTGTTTATAAGTTAAGAAAAGCACCTCTATGTCCGCTCAAATACTTAAAATTTTCAGCTTCTGCACTGCAGTGGGAGATGTCCTGCACTGCCTTCCTGCACTGCCTATATGCCCCTTACATTGGCCACCCAATCATAAATCACCTTCCTACATTTCAACATTTCTAAATACTAAAATCAATATTCTTGCAAGAAAAAAATAATAAAATAATAATAAAAAGGTAAGCAAGACTTAGTCAGAAACAAAAAGATGATGACAAGCAATAGGTTTTTAGGCCCATTGAAAATGACTTTAGAGGTGCGGTCATAACAAAATTGGTTAAAAAATCCTTAAGATAATTACATCTATATAGCAAAGTGAAGAGTTTAGGTGATGAACAGATGGGTTATGGATGAGGAGAAAATATGGAATAAGAGAATTATTCTGCAGCACAGGCGGACTTTCTGAAACATCCTTCTCATTACCAATTTGCTGCAGCCAAGTTCAGATTTAAATGAATCTGTGTCCACACTAATCTGTCAGTTTGGCAGCAAATAATTGTGCATTTTCTGATTTCCTAGAGTATTGCTCGTACTGGGAACCCAAACACAGCAGTAGTAGCACAGGATCGGTAGGACTAGAACATTGTACAGATAGGACAATCACTTCCTAGTAGCCATTCCAAAACTCCGATACAGGAAACCTATCATATGCTTGGCCTTGCATATATACCCAACTCAAGTTATCTGATATGATTACTCCCAGCCTTTTTCTTCGGTTAGTCATTGTTCTGGATTGGCCTTGGCAGTGGACCTGATAAACTATGATTGAAACTGAACAGTGTTCAGATGATTGCAAAATTAGTTTATACAAAGTTATATCATCAGCAAACATTCTCAAAGCTGCGATCGAGACACAAGTGAGTAACTGATATTAGGAGAAAAAGTAGAGGACCCAGGATGGAGCTCTGAGAAACTCCTGAAGTTACTCTCACAGTGGAGGAATAGATTTCACTGAGGAGCACTCTCCAGCCTTGACCAGAGAGACGATCTGCAAACCAGTTGTGAAGACGGCTGTACACACCAGCGCATGTTAGAGATTCCCATGTCAAACTGTGCCATAAGCTGTCAAATGCCTTCAATAGGTTGAAAATATATACACAGTATTTGCTCTCCTCTCCGTGGTGTTTAAGCCAATCCTTTGTGGCTGATAGAATGGCTTGATGGGTAGAGATGCCTGGCCAGAATCCAAATAGTTTTGATTTGATAAATGTTGGGTTGCCTTCCTTAAAAATGGTTATATTTGAGATCTTCCTCTCTGAAAAATCCTGTTGACTATTGAAAAGAGTGGTCAGTGAACTTGCGGTAGACGGGGAACAACATCATAACATGATACTTGAGATACCAACAGGATCTGAAGCAGCATCGGAGCTCATGGAATAGATGATCTTGGTAACATTAGACTTGGAGCGCTTTACAGTAGAGAGTTTTGGGATCTTTAGTTGATGGCGGAGATGGAGCAAGTATGGGATGAGAAAAGTGTGAAGCAAAATGAGCAGTAGCTTATGGAGTATGTACTGTTGATGTAATAATGCTGGCAGTTGAAGGCTATTTAGACTAGAATTGTGTGAGGTTCTTCATTGACTTTGAAATGGTGATCATAAACCGTTGCTTCCCACCTCGCAGTAACAAACTTATTTCTTGCCTTTCTGAAACTCTTCCAGGCATGAGGGATGGATAAATTCGTGGGAAGTGTATGGACCTTGTTATGGATCTTCTTTAGATGAATTACTTTCCTGGTAATCATTTTCGCTACATGATTGAGCAACTAGGTATTGTGCTTCAGGACAATATCCAAGAATACGTGTTTGACCAGATGGAATCGATGTTGTATCCATGAATTCATTGTTAAGGCCACAAAGTCAACCTTTGCACTTTATGCCTTAGGCCTTCATGGCAATTTAACTATGTTCAGGGTTATTGAGGATGCAACTTGGCCAGAGGATGCTAGTGGTGAGCCAACTGACATGTTGCCAGGATTGGATATGTAGATAAGATCAATAAGGCTATTTGAGTGTTTAGTAGATATTGTTAGAACTTTAACAACTTGTGTAAGGCCAAAGCTTGAAGCAATGTCTAACAAATGTATGGGCATTGGTGGCGACACCTTGAGTTGAAGTGACTTAATGTGATAAACATCTTGAAAGATTTCATATTTAGATAATACAGTTTCCAGTTCCATCCAAAGAGGAACACAAGTTTGGTGGGCAATAGTACAGCCTTATCAGTGTACGGTGATTCCCGGCAGCAGTAAATTCAAGATTTTGACTGGTCTTATATAGCTACTACAGACTCACACATGGACATTGCAATTCCACCACCAATGCGGGAGTAACTCTTCGGATAAGATGATGTGGCGACTTCATTTGGGTAAACTGATGAGTCCAGCCAGGCTTCTGTCAAGATTATAATGTCAGGCTTACTAGAATTGAGAAACCCTTTCAAGTCATCCATCATTGGCACCTTACAATTTGTATAGTAAATTGTTAGCTCATTTGAAATGGACAACTCGCCAGTACTTTCATCAGTGCTAGTGCTCATATTGGAGGAACTTTCCTACAGTCATACCATGAATGCAATGGCACAGCTGCACAGGAGCAGGTCCTGTAAAAAAATTCTGACATCCTCTACAGACAATGAAAACAAAAAAAAAGGTAGAAATTATCTAGCAAGGATGGACACTGTTGTAAAGATTACGATAAGAATCTGTAAGACAGATTACTCTTCCTCAATTGGTACATTCTCTGACTATCGAGAACTGATCAATGACACCATTTCTGAATCGGAAATATACAGCAGTTGCATTTATTGTCACTGTGCCTACTAGCCTACGATACTGAAGTTGTATCCTAAACAATATCACACACCCAAGATTATTTCCATTGCAAATGCTGTTGTGTGATTTGCATATCTAAAAACTAACATTTTGGCTAGATGTTCTAAGCCTTTATGAGATGCTAAGACTCATTTGAGGGAATGATGTATAATTGGCGAGCAAAGTCAGCCCTCACTGGGGAGTTGGATGGAGAAGTTTGTATTGTGCTGCATGGCATATGTATCTATCTATTCACTGTTCACCCGTAAAAGATTAACAAACGCAAGGCATTGAGTGAACGAGTGAAAGTGCAATGTGAGAATTGGAGAGAGAAAAACAAAACAAAAATTATTTTAGTTTGAAATTCTAATTTTTCTAGATTGCATTCAGAAATATTTTGTTGTAGAGCAGCAGTTTGGAATCTGTAAGGAACACATAAATTCATTCAATTTTTGGCTGCTTTCCCAATCACAATCCAAGCAAAACAACCTCACGATGGCATCAAAAATGTACAGATCAGTATTGTATGAGGCTACTGGCTGCGCTATATGGAGGGTGGACAAAGGCCAGAGAAATTGGAAACGTGCAAGTGGAAGTGTACGGCGTTGAGAGTTTTGTTAGCGATACTTAGAACCAAGTTCCCTTGAAGATGGGCACTAAGAGTTAGCTCACGAGGCAGTGCTTTCTTCAGGAATTCTCAGAATACTATAAAGGTAAAACTATGCAGAAGCTTTAAAACCACCTTCTCAATAATCAACTTCAAATTGTATTCACTCGACGTTTCGACTAGATGCTCTAGCCGACAAGAGCTTGTTAAAGTGAGAGTTTGCACTCTTGAAATTGTGTGTTCCGCAAATTATTGTGTTCAGTATAGATTACATCATTAGCACATCTCTCCTCTATTGTCGATATGCATCAGTTATAATTCCTATATATGCCAAGTCAACCATTTAGATAGTTCTCTCTGTCCATAGAGAACGGCAGTACGTGTGTTTACCTTACCAAGATTGAAAACTGTTTTGTGAATAATCATGAGGAAAAATTATGTATCTCCCTTCCGTAGCTAGAGCAAGTTGAAGAGTTGAGTAGTTATACTGCAGCATCCTTTCCTATTGGCTATTAACCATGCAGCCCATTCTCGCTTGCCTGTGCAGTTAGTTTTCCTTCCTCTGGCTTAGAATCTGCTACCTTTTGTCGATCTTTCTCTTCACTATGATGACCGTTCCCTGTTTACATAAATCTGCTTGGGTTACCCATTCAATTTTTTTTGAATAGATAATATACCATGAATGCGTTATCAATTCTTTTCAACTCCACAGCAAGTGCTCTCTTGGCCTGCCAAACAACAACTAGATGCAAGGCATTGAGTAGAGAATGAAGGTGCAATGAAGAGGGGCAATTGCTTTAGTTTGAAATCCTAGATTCTTAGATAGTATAGCTCATCCATGTCCTTCCCCTAGCATAACTGAAGGTTTAGCACTGTAACTGATACCAGTACATTATTATGTTCTCATATTATTATGCCTGGATTGTTATTTGGATTGTTATTTGGGGGAGTAGCCAAGAGTAATCATACAAGCAAAAAAGAATTGATATACTCATGGTAGTATATTCCTATAGACATGGCAGTTTGATATTTTCCTGTATCCCATTAGTGGTTAAGTTTTTTGCTCTACTGTGCATCAGTCATTAGCTATATACCATTTTCCGGGAATTATGGCAACATTTCCAAGACAGCAGAAGCAGTCCTTTTGGCAATTAAGCATTTTATTTGACAACAATAAAGCTAATAAATGTCAACAAAACTTGAAGTGACTTAAATGTGTGGTATATATAGTGTCCATCCCAACTGACTGCGGACAGACTGACTGACTGCTACTTAATGCGTTGCATTTACATTCTTGCTCTACCTTTCTTGAAGATATTCAATCTCTTTATTTCTTTTATGCCATATCAATTCCACTTGAGATTGTGGCTGAAGCTCTTTCTTATCTCAAGAGTGGCAAGTCTGGTAGGTCTGATACACACCTAATCACATCATGTTATCAGCTCCAGTCTCCCAGAAGTCTTATCAAGTCTATTCACCTGTTCTTTGGCACGTTACATGCCGTTATTCAGAAACTGTTCGGTAGTGCTTGTTCTGAAAAGCCACAAGGCTATTGTCCCATTGCAGTGGCTCCTAACATAAATAAAGTCTTGGAGTGGTGCACTTCTGACCATTAAAATGGGCTATTCTCTATAGCGGGATAATGTGCATGTGTTTTGGACACCAGCAAGACATTTGATGGGGTAAACCTCGAGAAACTCTTTTGGCTTCAACTGAAAATTATCCCTACCATTTGCTAAATTCATACTTGCATGCTACATGTTTCAATCTGTCAGAGTTCGATAGAATTCATCATTCCTAGACACTGTCACATTGCTATCTTATATTGCACTGCAAATCTAGCTTATTCAACACCATCACTCTTCTTTTATTAGATATTTCTTTCGATCATTCTAGACTTTCTTCTAATCATTTATGGTTCAATGTTCTTATGGGCAATGAGCATAGAGTTGTTATTCTCCTGAGGACTTTAACACTGCCCGTGTTTTTATACTGTATTTATGTAATCTTATTCTCTCTCTTTGTTGTGCTCAATAACTTCACTTTCTCTTAATGTTTCCTTTCACCGGTTTTGTGTGTTTACCATTTGATAATTGGAGAGCGAAGCCTCAGTGGGAGTTGGATGGAAAACATGGTATTGCCTGCAAATCAATTCATCTGTGTTTCTATCTATTTATGCACATATGTTCACCCCCACCCCCCCCCCCCCCCCTTCACCCTAAAAATGTGATCAAGCCATCCGCCTTAAATATGGAATTGGAAATGGTTGTCATAGTGAAGAAATCGATTGGAGATTCAAGGGGGGACAAAACCATAGTAGTAGGCATTAATTTTTTTTTGTGGTTACCACTTTATAGCTCTTCAAACTTCATGGTATGGTGTTGATATATAGCTCAAAAGATAGGTCTCTCAGTGTGCTCTTTTTTTGATAATAAAATAATTAGCTATCAAGTTAGTGGAGCTGAAGTGGAGAGACCTCAAAACCAGAGTGCCTGATTTTGCTGCATAAATATCTTCAGATTGCCAAGTGCTAGAGAGCTGAAATTAGCACCAGTGGCTAGAGGAAGCCCTACTGTACAACGATTTTTTTCATTAGCACTAAAACTAAAGTACGTGTCAAGCGCCTTGTTGGAAAATGAATTGCATTAAAATTCCTTAAAATTGAGGTACATATATTTAGCTCTAGGTATTGTGTATTCTATGATAAAAGTGTGAAAATATGTATATATACATTGTTTACACATAATAAGGTTTATTTTCAGGTGTGGAACCGTCTTGGATTTGACCTTTGGTGACCTTTAGGAGTGATTTAACTTCAATTTCTCATTATAGCACCCTACCCCCCTTTAATTACATTTTGATGTTAGGTATCAAACTAAAGGTCTCACTTTGTGGAGTAAAGTGGAAATGAATCATGTCCATATCCGATTCCATATCTCATTCTATTCCCAAGTTAGCAGTTAAGCAAGCTAAAGAGAAAGAATTGGAATGGCACAAGACAATAATGGCGGCTCTCAAGAAGCACAGAGCAGATGCTGGTCAACCTACCATGCTAGAATCCAGGGAGCTGTGATACCACTTCCTGTGGGTTGACAAGTGCTCTGGTGCAGGTTTGTATTGCAAGCACTGGTGTAGCTGATTCTGTTATGTGACAAAGACCTGGCATGCTCACCAAGTAAGAGCTGCAGCTGTTCCAGCTGTCCACATGATTCTGTACCGAGTGTACGAGGAATACATTTCCCAGACACATGCAGATGGGACATGTGTCATGCCTTTAGAAGAGTGGTGTGTAGTGCAAGCACAGCAGAGGGTGCACTTCTGAGATCCTTTTGCTGCTCTACATGAGGTTAATTCGTGATGATTACTTCAATCTGTATGTGGACCAAGATCGCACCTTCGCTGGACCATACACACTACTCCAGATGGCTACATGGTGCACATTTGTGATATTGTTTTAATTTCTGAGAACCATCCCTCAATTTTTGCAGAAGGAGCCATTGGATTGACCAACAATCCTGGGACATTGAGATGTTGCAACAATTGTTACAGAATTTGAGAGCTATGCAGCAGACCAAAACAGTGAAACAGTGCCAATAACCATCATGAACAGCATCCAGGAGTGCAAGCTGAATTCCTGAAAGATATTAAGTCACTAATTGCAGTGTTTGAGATGGGGAACCCAATTCTGGGGAAAGGCCAAGATCTTCTTGTCCTTGCTTTCAGTGGGAATTGGAGGAAAAACAAACAGCAAATGCCCTGTTGTCCAAGCCAAATTCCTCGATGCTGCTGCTGTAGTGCAGATACTTGACCCAGGCACACCAAGCACTACTCAGCAATATGCTGGCACAGTATTATCTTCCTACATGTCTTCTCAACTACAAACAGCTGATCGAGTGGACATTGACCAGACAGAGGAGCGGCAAGGGTATTCGGAGATGAGGCTTCTACTACTACAGCAATGCCAGAGAACTGGAGAGACTTCCAACAGGAGGAAACAAAACTGAATTGTTCAGATTTCTGTCCGAGAATCTCCTCCCAACTGATGAAGGCAAGACCATATATGCAACTGATGGAACATATGTGTTCTGCTCCCTGGCTGATGCTGGTATAGAAACATGGCACCTTGCTCTCATGAAGAAGCAGATACTCTCCTCCTCGTACATGTGACACATGCTGTACAGAAAGGAAGGGTTCAGGAAATTATTGGTGCATATTGTAGATACTGATGTTGTTGTATCAGCAAGTGTCATGTTCAACCAAATTGGCGCTGATGAGCTCTGGTTTACATTTGGAATTCGATCAAACTTCAGGTACATACCTGTCCACGATGTTGTTGATGGGATGGATCCCACAACTTGTGCAACTCTTCCTGTCTTCCACGCATTAACAGGACGGGACACTGTCTCTGCATTCAGTGGGAGAGGTAAGAATACTGCTTGGAATACATGGGAAGTGTTTCCTGAAGTTACTGAGGCATTTGAAGACCTCCTTCTCGTGCATTAGGACACGAGTGAAGCAAATATGGTACAACTGGAGCAGTTTGTGGTGCTTCTCTATGACCGTCAGCATAATGATGCAAGGAAACAACTCGTTGTCCAGAAGTCAAAGAGCATGGAGAACTTACCACCTAGTCCAAAGAAGTACTCAAAACACATAAAAAGAACCAGTTATCAATTTAACTGCTGGAACAAAGCATTAATTTCCAACCAAGTCCAGTAGACTGGGGCTGAAGAGAGGGTGCAACAGGTTGGGAGCCACTGTAGACTGTTCTCCCTGAAGCATCCCAGTCTTGCTATGAACTAATTCACTGTGTGCAAGAAAGGGTGTACTATCATGGTATGCAAATATGTCAAAGCTGCTCCCTTTTGCTAATGTTATGGTGTATGCCAATGCTAGCCATCTGTTAGCCCCACCATGGTCTAATAATTAATAAAATGCAATAACTTTCCCCACAGAGTGAAATATAGACACAATTCAAATTCCACTTTAATCCATAAAGTGAGACCTTTAATTTATACCCTACAATAAACTTTAAGGGATTTATGGTGCTAAAATGGAATTTTGTGGTTTTCCAAAATTAATTAACTTCTAGAGGTCACCAGAGGTCAGATTCTGGATGGCTGCCCATATCAGAAAACTAACCTTTTGATATGTAGAGACTATGTACAAACTTGAGACTATGTACAAACTTTAATGTTTTTCCCCACAAAATACACGCTAATTAATACCAGATACAACCATAAACAAACTTGCCATAAAAATTAACACACACACACACACACATACACAAAATGCTTTCATGTGCATGCACTAAAACATTGTGCCAGTGCAATGATAATGACAACTGATATATTTTAAATTTTATTTTCTCATCTGTCAGCAAGGAAGAGAAGAACATAATTGTGACACTTAATTGTTTGAGGAGACAAAACGGAGAAGAAATGTAATAGAATAAGAGCTGAAGGTTGAACAGGAGAAGTGTAGTAGTGAAAAAAGGAAGAGCTAGAGGAACTCAAGAAAGGGTACCAAAAGCAAGCGAGAGGAAGAAAAGAATTAAATGGAAGGGGAAAAAGGGAAACCGATTATGAGTCACGATTGAAGAAGGAAAGAGACTGGTTAAGGGAGGAGAGAAAAAAGAACATTCTATAAACAACACACCTTATATGTATCCATCTCAATAAGATTAAGTCGACTCTATCTGTAAATGGGTGGAGGGATTGCATTGATAGTCAGCCAGCGCAATACTCAACTAAAATCTTACCCCTATGGCTGAAACAAAATTAAATACACAACATGTTCACTCACCGCTCAGTACTTTGCATTCAATATGCAACATGTATTAGCTATCAAGCTTGGAGCATGTGTACTACTGCTCTCTATGGACAGAGAGAACTGTTTATCATATATAGGAATGTGATAGATTGTCACCTATAATTTAATATATAATAAAAATTAAAAAAATAATAAAAAAAATAATAATAATAATAATAACAATAAAATAACAATAAAATAATAATAAGTAATACTACTACTAATAATAATTTTACTTTTTTATTGTTTATTAATTATAATAATAATTATTATTGTTGTTGTTATTATTATTGTTGTTGTTATTATTATTAATATTATTATTATATTAATATTATTAAAAATATAGGTTACGAAAGGTAGCGCAATGAATCTCCAATAATATAGTCGAATTTTATTAAACACTAGCAACAGAACACAACTCAGTTGGACAGACTCAGCTAGACTCAGAACACTAAGAGGTAGCTAACTATTAGAACATGCAAAGAACAGCACAGACAGTAGCTGGTAGATAACAGCTTTTATAGACACAGCAACACACGCAATGTTCTTGCAGAATCCTGCAGAACCACAAATACACATCAAAGGGTGAAATTAATCTTGCGCAGCAGGATCTTGCAGGTTTGTGCAAGTTTTATGCAAGATCCTGCAGGCTGCTGGCCCATACTAACCACAAGCTACACACATTATACTCACACATAAATAACCACACAATGTTTGAAGTCATCCATCACACTCCTCCCTCCTTCTTCTGGCTTGTTGCACTTCGAGAAAGCATGTCGGCATTGCCATTTGTAGAGCCTGCTCGATGGATGACTTGGAAATAGTATGACAAGCTCCATCTGGTTAGACGTGCATTATTCTTCTTGAGGAGATCCAACCACATGAGACACTGGTGATCTGTCTGTACTTGTGAAGGGTCTGCCTAGTAGGAAAACACCGAAAATCTTACACCCATAGCTTGATTGCCAAGCACTCTTTTCCACAGTGGAATATCACTGCTCTCTCGGAAGAAACTTCCTTCTGTAGTATATAATTGGGTGGTCATATCCTTTGGCGTCTGGTTGGCTCAAGACTGCTCCTACTCCCCATCAGTAAATGGGTTTGGTAAAGTCTGGAGCATAGAGCACTGGGTCCATAATAACTCCTTTAGTGTCTCATATGCCTGAGCACATTGATCGTCCCAAACCACCTTCGTAGGCAATAACTTCCTGTTGAGATCTGTGAGCATAGCTGCCAGAGAGGAGTAGTTTGGTATGAAGCAGCGATTGTAACCAGTACCCTAGGAACATTTGCACCTTCTTCTTTGTCTTGGGGACTTCCAATGACTTGCTGTCACCTTCGATTGCTCGGGTCGAACCATTCCCCCACCCACTTGGTGTCCTAGATATGTGCTGTGACGAACCCCAAACTGACATTTCCTGCTCTTCCCAGTTAATCTTGCCTCCCTTACACAACTCAATGTCACTCACAGATGATCGAAATGCTCCTCCCAGGTTTCACTGAAGATGACCAGATCATCAAGATAGGCTCCTGCATACTCCTCCATCCCATGGATCAGCTGGTCCATCAACCTCTGAGAGGTTGTGGGTGCCCCTTTCAACCCAAATGGCATGACAGTGAATTGGTACAGACCAAATGGAGTGGCAAAGACTGTTGCTTCCAGTGCTCCCTTGTCCAAAGGCACCTGCCAGTAGCCCCAAGTGAGGTAAAGAGATGAGATGTAGTTTGCCTGAGAGGTCATCAATGTGTGGCATAGGATAGGTGCTTGATTTTGTATTCAGATGTCTATAGTCCACACAGTGACCCATCCTTCTTCATGATAAGGACTATTGGGGGACTCCAGGGACTGTCTGAAGATTCGATAGTGCCACTTGCCAGCTTATTCTTCAACTCTTCTTGCTCTGCACACCACAATTTGCCTGAGGTAATCTGTAAGGCAGAAGTTGAATCAGTTGAGTCGAACCAAGGTAAGATCATGCTCGATCAAATTCGTTTTCCCAGATTCATTCCAGAAAACATATCCAAACTCCTCCAGTAGCTGACTCATCTCCATTTTCTGTTGTTGGGTGCGGTGTTCTCTGACCATTGGTGTACTCTCATCCACATCCTCCTTCCACACTGGTACATCGTCCTCCACATCGCCATCATGAGCTTCCTCTGCGTACAAATCGGTAGAAGGGGATACAAACAATCTTAACATGTTCACATGAAATAGCATTTCTTTTGACTACCCTCCATCTCCACCATGAAATCAACTCGTCCTACTCACTTCTCAACTCAGTAGAGTCCCTGCCATTGGGCAAGCAACTTGTGAGTGGAGGTGGGCAAAAGTACAAGGTACTTAGTCATCTGGCTTGAAGTCGCGCTCCCTAGCATTCTTGGCTCTCTTTTGCAATAGTCATTTTCTCTGTGGCCAGTGCTGACATCCCTTCAAGCTTCTCCCTCATAATCAGATAACACTCTCACTGCTCTTCTCGTCTGCCCTCCCAGGTCTCTTGCAACACAGGTGTGTCCCTCCACCTGAACCTGAATAGGTGCTAATGGGTAGGACACAGTGTCTCCATGTAGATCGAATGGCAACCAACTCTCTCTCTCTCTCAAAACTTCTCCTTTGGCACCAGCTCACTCCTTACCAGACTTCTGGAGCAGCCAGTATAAAAAAATATCATTAACAAGATGACTTTCTACCAAATCTGGTTTTGGTGATCCTAGTCTGGGGTTGACTCTTTGCTCTGATGTTCCATGATTATCGATCCTCCTCTCCATACAGAGGAGTGCATTATGCGGAAAATTTGCAGAGTAGTGGTTTTTCTGGCAACAGTTGGAGCACGTAATGTACTGATGGTCCCTCTTCTTCTTGTCCTTCGAGTCCAGGGGGAAGCTTCCAGGTTCCTCTATTTTCATCTTTGCTCTGCAGTCCTTTAGCTCATGTCCCAGCTTCTTGCAAAAATGCGGACCTAACCGTGGAAGTTTCACTTATCCCACTCTCTTCCATCGATCTTGCTGTCCTCTAGCCCTGACATAATCGTCAGCCAATTCTCCTGCCTCCTGAGTTGTCTTTGGTTTCCACTCTTTGACAGAGATGCAGAAGACAGAGATGCAGAAGTTGTTGGGTAAAGAGTTCATCAGTTCTTCCTTGAGAATCAAATCTTTTAGCTCATTTCTCATCTTGTAGTCCTCCATCCACTTGGCAGCTAGGTCATCTAACCAGGCAACCAACTCTTGATTTATCTCTCCACTCTTTCGCATGATCGATTGAAAATGCAGGCGATAACTCTCTTCATTCACGTCATAATCGCCTTTTCCAACTGGACGGAGTATCCTGCCTCAAGCCTTCCCATAGCAGTGTAGCCTGCTGGGCCTCCCCCACCAACCGTGGAGCTAATTTGTATGCCCACCTCTCTGTGGAATATTGTAGACTACTATGAGCCACTCAAATGTTCTGAGGTACACCACAACATTGTCCTCTCAGCTCTTGTGGCTGATACATCACCTTGTGGCTGATACATCACCTTGTTTCAGGACCCCTGTCACCAAGCCCTAAAGTATGTCCATTTGTCACTGCATCTGCCCCCTAACACTCTGCTGCCTCTTCCACAGCATCTCCACATCATTAGCAAAATCCTGATTCTGCAACTGCTGGTGCATGTGGCCCTCTTGGATCACTCGGATCCCTGCTCTGTTCTTCCATTGTCCTCGGTCTCACACACATTTTCTTAGATGCTTAAACCTGCTGAAAGAGAGCTCCTGATCTAATTGTCAATCTGCTATCACTTGAAATCAGTATGGGTCGTAGTTCAATCGATAGGCGAAATTATCCCACTGCTGCCACCAAATGTGATAGATCGTTGCCGAGGTTGCACTCCAATAATGCAGTCAAATTATCATTATATACAGTATACAGTAGCAATGAAGACAGAACACAACTCAGTTGGACAGACTCAGCTAGACTCAGAGCACTAAGAGCTAACTAGGAATATGCAAAGAACAGCACACCTGGTAGCTGGTAGATAACAGCCTCACAGCAAATGTTCTTGCAGAATCCTGCACAACCACAAACACACATCAAAAGGTGCTGGATTAATCCTGCAGCAGCCGGATCTTGCAGGTGTGTGCTAGTTTTGTGCAAAGATCCTGCAGGCTGATAGGCCTGACCATGAACTACAGCTACACTAAGCTACATACATAACTCACATCAACTACCCAGAGAACTGGCTGCAGCATAGACAAGAAAGTTAACTGATGCATATTTCAATAGAGGAGAGGTGTTCTCATGATCAAAAGGACACTGAACATACTAAACAGTGTCAAGAGTGCAGGCTATCAAGTTCTTGTCTGCTTCTGCATAGTCTTCCCTTTAGTAATTACTGCAGAAATCACTTCCTGATGACCTCACTCTTGTACTTTCCAAATGGAAGCTGCTCTTAAAAAAAACTCCAATAAACTTACTATTGTAAACCATTGTAAACTCTTGTAAACTCTTGTAAACTGGGAGTGGTCTTCTTAGTGAAGAAGAAGTGGCAAAACGGAAGCAGATTACAACTTGAAGGTTTTAGAATGAATATTATTTAACATGTCTGATCTCTAGTCACACCTAACATAACTCTTCTCACAGCCACACCCACATGCACCAGATTTGCCATCACATAATCTTGAAGGGCATCAGGTTATTCAACTTTGCACTTGTTTGGAATCTGTAAGAAACTTTGAGCTACTTTCCCATATTATAATCCAGCATTTACACCTTGATGCATAGAGTGTATGTTTTGCATTAGACCTTGAACTATGTTAAGACTATGACAGTGTCTAGAGCAGTGCGAGGATGTTGCTTTTCTTCTCTCATTCTCTCCATCACATCTTTGCTCGCCACTCAATGCCTTGCATTCAGTTACTGATAGTTGTTTTTGTGGTATGAGGGCCTATGTGGGAGATGGTTTTGGATGCTTGCGGGGGAGGGCGGGTGGGGGCTATTAGGGTCTTGGTTTGTTGTTTGTCCCATTTCTGGTTGGCTTGTTCTGCTATCTGGTAAGCGGGTTCCAGCTATTAACTGCAGTTGTCGTATTTATGTTCTGCACTTTCAGTAGAGCTGCACGTTCTATAGAATGCGCTATGCAATCTAGCAATCCTCAGAATGCGAGTTCTATAGATTGGCTGCATTCTATAGAATGCACTCTAAGCTATAGATCTACCTATCAAGTCTAAATGCTAGCGAAGGACCTCAATAAACAAGAAGTATTTTGCATGGCTGCAATCAGGGAAATGCAGTTGGTTCTGATCTGGGACAGTGTATAGGACTGCCTATAGAGATTTATGCTTCCTTTGCTTAGTGTCTGAATTCATGAATAGCTAATAATGAGTTAATGAGCACGTATCAAGATTATCTAATGGCCTCATGTTACCTTTTACATTGTGTGCTTCGTGCTCACCTCTTTTCCTGTATCACATCATTTATATACTCTAACTGAATCACTAGTTGTCAGACAGAGTGTGTGTTGTAATTATCGCTAGCTAGCTGAGTTCTCTGGGCAGACCAAGTTACTACAGGATGGATTTTCATGTAATTGGTTAGGCATGGGTCAAGGACCAATCCATCAAATTTTGGTGTTAATACACATAGCCAGAATAATCGCCAGAAATGGCACAGATTTGGCATCATAGGCCATTTTGTTTTGTTCATGATGATTCATCTACCAATATCAAAAACCACAAGGAGCTGTTAGTCTCAGCAAGAAATTGCTTGAGTTTGGATTGGCCCATCACCATGAATACTTCATTAACAATTACGGGAGAAATGTACTCCTTTCTACGAAGCCATGTAGTCATTTCAGGAAGTGTTGAGCTGAAGCAACAGAAGCTGATAGAGATTTCCCTCAAATGATTTCTTCATTATGTCCTCGAAGTGGCTACCTTTGCCAGGAAAGGTGGTTTATGCAAAATAGTAGCACCATCAACATTTTCCTGTGATGCCTTGATCAGATTCAAGCTAAGCATTTAGTTGAGCATCTTTCCACCAGTTCGTGCAGATCTATTTTTAACACCGCTTCTCGGTGCATGACACTATATTTATGATCATGAAATCTTTCCAAGAGGTTTCTTCAAGTTTATAAAGCCATCATCCACAAATACAGATATGTAATGCTTTGGGAAGGTCAAGATACCTGATTTAGCACTGCGACAAGTACTACAATTTAATTTAAAAGTTGTAGAACAGACACTTATCCAGGGAAAACTCTTGTACCAACTCGACGGCATGTGGCATGGTGACTTAGTAAGACCTTATAGATACCTTGGTGGCTCAGTCAGCAGTCAAGTCTGAGCATAATCTTACCACTCTTCACACAACTGACTCAGTTATCTCAAGATCCTGATAAAATACTGTCTCGGTGATTGAGCTACCCATTGCTAGCTAGCAGCTAAATAGCTGGCTATTTCCGAGTCAAAACCAACGATCCTTGTATGAAAGAGCTATAGGGTCACAGATGCTGAACGTTCACCTACCTGAAGCTTCCTTTCTTCTGGTGTGAAGTTTAGTAGTTTCTGCTGTGTGAGTATCTGTGATGCCTCTTCAGGCCACATAAGTACTATTCCATCAGTCCACCGAAGAAGCTAGCAAAGCACTAACCCTGTGTGCACAAGACTATGCATAATCGATTTAATGTTAATTTCCTGAGCTGGACAAAGGTATTCTCCCCGAAATGTAAAGGGAGCTGCAGTCCCCTCAGCCCCTGTGATTCCTATGCCGCTGAGCGAGACCCTTCAGTACTACGTTTCTCAAAAGTTATCCTTTCACTGATCACATGTTAAAATATCTATAACTAACTCTGCAATCTGATGGCATTCTTTAAGCATGACAGCATTTCTTACTTCAAAAAGGCTAATTCCTCTTGGTGAAAGTAAAAATTAGTATTAGGACAAATACCAGAATTAATAGTTAACAGGTTATAACAACAATGGGAATATCTCCTTTAACAGGAGTGCAAGCTCCTTCACTCCAGAATCATTCCCCCTCAGTAGGAACGTGAGTCTATTGCCCCCTACTGGGTTGGTGTCGATACCCGAACAAGAGGGAGGCATGTCTGGCATCATGAAGTGAGTACTGACACAGAATTTACCATGTACAGGAAATGAATACTTCATGGGTCAGTGAAATTTCAACCAACATTCTGCTTCATTGCAATGTGCGATCATGATCGATACCATAACCAACTTTTGACAAGGTTTGTAGTGAAATAGTCATGGATCTCCAAATCATAATTAGTGGTGTCTTGTTATATATATATATATATAAGGACTTGGACCAATTACTTTCCATTTTTAGATCTGATGTGCATAGAGTTAACTGTTTTTAAGGATTCCATAACTGTTTCTTAATAACTACAGCATGTGCAATTTTGATGTGGATATTGCAGTGTGCTTTTGAGGGATAGGTAGGATAATGATGTGCAATTGGAAAGACTGAGAAATGATTGGTGTTCTGTATGCAATTGTGATTCTCCTGTACTCACCCAATAACAGTAAGTTGGCCCTAGGCATGATGTACAGCCAGCCTGTGGTGTTGTGAGAGGTCATTCTACTTTCTTGTATATAGCAGTTACGATGTATGGTGGTGCGAATATATCCGGGAAGGTACAGAGAAATTTACTAAACTGGATTTTTCAAGAGCCTACCAGCAGGTAGTACTGGAGCCGTCGTCTCGTAAGTATGTAACAGTAAATACACACAGAGGACTTTATCAATATACCCGGTTGCCATTTGGAGTAGCTTCAGCCCCCGCCCTGTTTCAGAAAATAATGGAGACATTTTTACAGGGTATCCGGGGAGTTGTAGTCTATCTGGATGACATACAGATTACGGGAGGTACTGAGGCTGAACAGCTGAATAACTTGCAAGAGATCTTACAGAGGTTAGAAGAAAAGGGACTGAGGCTGAAACGTGAGAAATGCTCTTTTCTCCAAGAGGAAGTTGATTATTTGTGGTATGGGATAGTCAAAAATGAGCTGCATGCATTGCAGTCCAAAGTGCCTGCCATTGTGAATGCACCAACACCCAAGAATGTGCACGAGTTAAGAGCCTTTCTTGGGCTGGTCAATTATTATGGAAAGTTTATATGCCAGCTTTCCACAGTGGCACCCCCCCCCCCCCCCCCAAACTGATTATTAGGCAAAACAGTTCCATGGAAGTCGAATCAAGAGTGTCAACAGGCTTTTCGGATAAAAAAAAAAAATTGGCCTCGAGTGGGCAATTTTAGCTATCCTGATGGGTCGGAAAGACCAATAGCTTATGCCTCTAGAACCCTGAGCACGGCAGAGCAAAATAACGCTCAAATTGAGAAAGAAGGTCTAGCCTTGATTTTTGGTGTGAAGAAATTTCACAAGTACCTGTATGGTCGGAGATTTACTTTAGTAACGGACCATAAGCTCTTAATGGCAATATTGGGGTCTCTAAAAAGAATTTACCTACCCTAGCTGCTGCTAGGCTTCAGAGGTGGGCCATGTTCTTGCTGGGTTATCCATATCAATTAGAATTCCGTTCCACAAGTAAACACACCAATGCCGATTGGTTTTCACGTCTTCCGCTGGGTGATACCACAGCTAAGGAAGAGGAGGTGGTGACGGATGCCACAATATTCACCCTACAACAGTTGGGGTCATTACCAGTCACTGCGAAACAGTTGAAGGAGCAAACTGGAAGAGACCATGTTTTGAGCAAGGAACTAAGATACACCCAGAGTGGGTGGGCCCAAGTTATTCCAAATGAGCTCAAGCCTTTCCATCAGCAGCAACATGAGCTGGCTGTGGAAGCGGGATGCCCATTTTGGGGAACAAAAGTGGTAGTTCCAGAGAAATATCAGCCCCAGGTTTTGGTGGAACTGCATGCCAGTCATCCGGGAATGGTTCACATGAAAGGTCTAGCAAAGGCTCATGTGTGGTGGCCAGAGGTGAATGCAGATATTGAGAAGACTGTCAATGCATGTAAGGCATGTCAGAGTACCCGAAATCGCCCTCCGCCTGTTGTTCTACATTCCTGGCCATGGCCCACAGGTCCATGGGAGAGAGTCGCATCGACTACACGAGACCTTTCATAGGTACCATGTTCCTTGTTGTGGTTGATGCCTACTCCAAGTGGCTTGAGGTTTTGCCCATGTCCACTACCACCACTGAGAAAACGGATGCCTTGAGGACCTTATTTGCTCGGTATGGGGTTCCCCAGAAACTGTGTCTGATAATGGGCCTCAATTTACAGCCAGTAAATTCACAGAATGTGTGGTGGCTAACGGTATTGATCACATCAAAAGTGCCCCATACCACCTTGCTACAAATGGGGAAGTGGAAAGATTTGTCCAGATTTTCAAGCATTCACTCAAAGCAGGGCACCAAGACCAGGAAACACGATTGAAAAAGTTATCCCAGTTAC
The DNA here is from genome assembly GCA_028752905.1 of Cladorhizidae sp. MBARI D1340-BT2. Classification (NCBI taxonomy): domain Eukaryota; kingdom Metazoa; phylum Porifera; class Demospongiae; order Poecilosclerida; family Cladorhizidae; species Cladorhizidae sp. MBARI D1340-BT2. The sequence goes on along the minus strand of JAQNBH010000008.1, from coordinate 47,652,505 downwards.
TACTAATGTATAGAATCACACCTCACACTACAACTGGAGTGCTCCCAACAGAGTTGTTTCTTATTAAGCAACAGATACGTACAAGACTGGACCTCCTAAAACCTTCTACAAGGGATCATGTGATGACCAGCAAACAGTGCAGAAAAGGTACCATGATCGTCATGCCGGGAAGTGCACATTCGATAGTGGAGAGGGAGTACTGGTCCTGGACCTGCGAGATGGTCCAAAATGGCTTCCAGGGAGGATCATTGAACAGCTTGGGCCAGTATTGTACGCAGTGCGAGTAAAGGGACAGACCTGGAGACGTCATGTAGATCAGCTGCTGAGCTATGCAGGACCTATTCCAGTGGAGCCAGTACCAGAGGAGGAGAGGGCTGAATTCTTCTGCCAGCTCAAGTGCAGAAGGGGAAGCGGAAACATTTCCAGCTGCTCGGTCGACTCAAGGGTCGGGAGAAATTATAGCAGAGTCAACGGCAGAGGATATACCAGAGGCAACTACCAGAGAATTACCTCCGCCAATTCTACAGCGCAAGTATTATCCAAAGAGGAACTGAAATCCTCCTGACCGGTATGAACCTAGTTCTTTCTAAGAAGGAAGGAGTGTAATGTATTGACCTTGTTACTGTAATCATTATTCAAACTATTATTAGTGTGATCATCAGAATACCTTATATGGTATTATCATCCTATGTTATCTGGTTGAGTGTGGAGTGTGTGTGTGTTTGGTGCGTTGACCTTGGTCACGCCATGCTTGAAGTTGATGAGAAGAATAAAAGAGTTTTTGTCTTGCTGTTCTGGTTCTGACCCTAACATTATCCATTCAACTTGAAGAAGTAAGAATGATAAGAGACGGGGAGTGAAGCCATGGAAGAATGTAAGTGTCGACATAGCGCAGCAGGTGGGACTATAAGAACAGAGATCATCAGGTGAGGGAGTTACAGGATCAACCAATGGGGGGAAAGCTAAACAAGGGGATAAATTGAAATGGAGAAGAGAAGAGGAAGGATCAACAACATGGGAGAGATATGGTAGTGGTACACCAGCTCCCAGGAGGGAGAGTGGAGTGAAGACCCAGGGGCCTTGTGACCAGGTGGAAATGGAGACAAGACAAAGGCAGTTGATCAAAGAGAACAATCAACATGAGAAAGAGGATTAACCAGTCATAGCAGTGGCGGCAATAGGTTTGCAAACTTGGAAAGATGGTTGAAGAGCATCAGGTCTAGGCTGCGACTGAGGATGGAAGGAACTGTGTGGGTGCAGGGCTGCTGGTTAAGTAGAGCATCAGGTCTAGGCTGCGACTGAGGATGGAAGGAACTGTGTGGGTGGAATTGAAAGCCGAGGAGAGCAATAATGTGATTGTGGGCATGACATATGTTAACCAGGTAGCGGTCAAGGGTCAGGAATCAGAAAAAGTTGTTTGAGGTGATGAGGCTGGTTGTGAGGTACCTTTGGTGGACGATTGTAATTTCCACACATAGGGTTAGGGTCAGAGCAGTCAACTAACAGGAATGGGAGTGGGTTGTTGGATCTGGTGGAGTGTGCAATTTGCATGTCGGGAATAAGTTGTCACAGTGTAGTGGAAGGTGGACATGGGAGATAAGAGAAAGGAGATCAGTGGTAGATTATATCTTGCTGAAGGGGATAACTATGAATATGGTGGAGAACTTAATCTAGGGATCAGATCATAATCTAATTGGTGTGTCTGAGAATAGGTAGCTTGTAGGGAAAAAACAAGTGCACACTTTTTAAATAGAAGGTTGATGAAGATGGAACGGGAAGAATTCCAACAGGTAGTGATCGAGGGTTTCAGAGGATGGGGGCAGCACTCGGGATGGGAAAGGGCAGGCAAGGTGTACAACAAATTTGGGCACCTTGGAGACACATTGTGCTTTTGGCAGCTGAGTGGGCTACAGGGAAGAAAAAACTAACAAACAGATTGTCGGGGAAGTCTATCCTGACATGCAAGAATACCGTGCACAGCCACTAATTGGTGTTATCTAGGTAGAACATTGCACAGAACACATCCCATGCATACACAGACTCATTAAGTACAGAGGTTTTGATTGGTCGCATGTGTAAGTGTATGTGTTCTATGGGGGGAAAATAGCAGCAATGCTTGAGCTTGTCAAGGACATTATGAACTTCTGGTAGAGAGCAAGACTTGCTCAACACCAAGTTAAGACAATGTCCACTGCAATGTATATATATATAGGTAGCTAGAGGAGAATGCTCTCAGATGCATGCCTGCATACCAACATGATGAAGACATGTTACTTGTCCCATCATACCCTTGCTCACGAATATGCTCCAATGGAATATCATGTTCATTTACTGAAATATTTCCTTAGCCAAATATTTCTTCTAGAACTCTTCCCGGATGTTGCAGTTATCATCAATAAACCTTGGCTTGTTGTGTGAAGTGACTTCATCAGCCATGATGCTGTAATATTTTGCCTTTAACAATGTTATTAAGAACAATATGCTTTGCCATGATTTCAATCAGTTCATTTTGTGTTTATAGAGAACTATATATATATATAGGTTACAGATTTCATTGCAAGAGAATCCAAATGATTGCGGAACACTTCATTGTAATTAGCTAACAGCTTCAGCAGATTTAAATTTTTTCCACAGTTACCAGGTGTATTAATGCTTTCATGATCACCACGCAGTGTGTCAGAGAATTCAAACCTCTCTGACTGAAGCAGCCCTGAATAAGACATATGTTGTTGACATTGCAAGCACTACAGATTGTGAGTGGAAACTATGGAAACGTGGGAACAGACATAAGGAATTACCACCAGACACAACCCAGGCTGCAGTATCAGAACTCACCTGATGTCCCCAGAACAAGACACAGACACGACAGAGAGCTATTTGGTTGGTCAGAAGGAACCATTTGGATTGGCTGGTTGGACCGTGAGAAGTTCCACGGAATGATCGAACTGTTGGATAAGATAAGAAGAGATACCAGCAACCAGCAGTGAATAAGAGACTTGTAAAGAATACAAACAAACTGAACATTATTGTGGATAAGACTGTGTTGTATACATTTTTATAATTGCCTTCTCGGATGTCTCAGTAATTATTAATATAACTAATTGTGGTTATATTTGGATATCCAGCAATCTGGTGGAGAGATTGCTGAGTTTGGTTTAATTTGAGGCTTTCCAGCGGGACAGACTGGGAAGTAAGAATTAGGCGTCGCGTAAGGATCAGAGATCTATCCTGAGGGTTAGAGTGTCCGATTGGGAAGAAGACTGGATTCTTATGACACAGTGCAATACACTGCTTACCGAAAAATAGTGTACATTCTGCCACACACTTAAAATGATCCTATGCTCCCTTATATTGTGGGCTCTTATTTTGTCTATCAGACTCACAACACGGTTTCTGGTTTTCTACATTTCGAATGAAAGCATCAGCCAAACTCATAGCTTCATGATGATAATGAGCAAGTTCATGTTCTTTGCACTTCAAAGTTTTCTTCTGCTAGGTACAAAATGGTTGATTGACCACATATCTCTTGTTTTTACGATCAGTACAAAATAAAAAGCAAGCAATACAAAAAGCACATCACAAGCTTCACAGTCAACCATCCAGGAGTAGTACTCTTGCAACCATTTCCTCTGAAAGGAACGATTACATCCTCCAAGAACTGTCACTAGGAAGACATGTGTGCTCAAGGGTTTTATGGGATTTCAAAAGTGTGTATTTTTCTTCCTTTGTCAGTTTTTGTACAGCCCTTTCAATCTCACATGGAGACATAACAATACTGCCTATATCATTTTACTCACATGCTTCACTCACTCATTCCCTATGGAATGTTAACCTCAGAGTCATCAGATTCAGACCTGGCTGTTGCATTCCCTTCCAGCTCAAGCAAAGAATTGACCTCAACACCAGGCTCAACTTCCAAAGGGTCATTTTGAAACATAGCATCACCTTAAAATTATGTTTATAACACGTTATGTAAAGACCCTCTAGATCATTACCTGAGCAGGAGAATCTGAATGGTCATCTCTCCTCGCTTTTTTAGGGGGCAAAAAAGAAGTCGGAGCTGCAGCTCTTGGCTACCTTTTTAAGTTCTCTCTTTCTTTGCTGGGACCTAAAACTTGATTCTTTTGAGTGCTCACCACATAAAATCAAGCAGCTGTCTTCTTTAATAAATTTTAACAAACCACAAATTAACAAACACAGATTCACTGTAGATGTATTCCATGATATAGGAAGATATGTTCATAATGAAGAGTGGCAGGAAGAAGTTGTAGGGAAATCCAGCCTCAAGTGGTATAAGTTAGCCAAAGAAGAGTTTGGACAAGCAAGATGTGCAAGATGATTCAGTAACACAGGGGAAGTGAGGCTGATATTTAGGTTTGGACGGCATCACTGGGACTCTTGGTTGACAAGGAAAGGTGTGGTATGTGTCAGGATTAGATGTGAGTTATGTGCTTCCTCTCTGTCCAAGTCATCATAGCAAACTACATCTTGCTCCTCATTGTAACAGTCCCCTCAACATGCCCAGAAGCTGCTGTAAATTAGAGAAACCTTCTCGATCAAATCAGTTTTGGGTGATTCTGTAACCTGAGAGCAGGCTGCCTTGTTTGAATTACCATGGCACCTTTCATCTCCTAGCTAGCCTTGGTTCCTCAACATCAGCTCATCCCTTACCTTTTCAACCTTCTTCCAGACCAATTTAACTCGTCCAATACCTCTCTACCCTTGGCTTTCGCCTTAGGTTGCCGGATTCAAAGTAAGAGTGAACTCCACTGCATGTGTATGTGCTCTGGGATGAAGAAGCCTCCGAAGAACCAAGAGGCTGGTACCTCAGTAAGATCACATCAATCTCCGCGGATGGTTTGGCTACACTATACTACCGCAAGAGTATATCGTCTGAGAATGTCAATCTCAATGATAGGTCCCAGCACCTGGTAATGGGTCTACCCAACCCATCCTTGCCTGGTGGCAATGCGATCAGCTTCCGCAGTCCATAAAGTGAAATGATTTGCTGACGATATTTTAGTATTCTCTAGCTCATCAACGGACCATGACTGCCCTCCATTCCATAGCAAGCCATTGCTCTGACTTGAATCTGACACTAAAGCCCGTATCACTTGTCTACAATGGGAAGAAGGTGACGCACACCACTTTTCAGCTTGGGAATGATCACACTCGCAGCATTACCTCTGGCATCACAAAGTTCCTTGGCCGTACCCTTGGTCATAATACATCTGTAGCAATGAAGGAGTGTGGGAAGAAATTTGTTGCGACCTTCCAGGAGAAGTTAACCAACCTTGATTCATCCCCCATTCGTGGTGAATACAAATTGTGGATTCTTCGCCGATTCCTCGTCCCTTCTTTCCACTTCACCATGGCCGTTGACATCATCCCTGAATCCAGCATCAGGAAGGTGCAGTCTCTTTGCACAAGGAAGATCAAAAAGTCTGGCTTGGCTTAACCAGAAGTACTACTACTGCCGTCATTCACCATCCAAATGTGATATATATTCCAACTCTCTCAGAATATCGTCCCAAAGCTAAGCTCACGTTCCTCTCATCCATCGAATGACCCTGTGACTGAGGAAATCTCTTCCTTATTACTGGACCAGGGGTTCTCAAAGTCTCTGCACATGCCCCCTGAAAGCAACCGGCTGATGGACCTTGCAAAAGACTATTAAAGATCACCTCAAGGACCTTGGCTCAGCGCTGCAAAAAGGTATCTCGTGAAAACAGGGAGGGGCATTGGAACAGCAAGCTGAGTGAACTGGTGGTCCAGAACAAGTTCACTGCCATCACTGAACTGGAATCACAGAATAGGGTCTGGAATCGCATCCAAGCTGGTCTCCCAGCTGGGCAGCTATCTTTTCTACTGTGAGCCGGCTCAGGCACCTTACCTACCCCAATGAACCTGAGGCGGTGGAAAATGAAACCGGATGCAAAGTACTGCCTGTGCAACAACCCTTGGAGTACCATCCACCATATTCTCAATGGCTATCCGGTGGCCCTCTCCCAGGGGAGATATAAGTACATGGAAACACAACAATGCTCTGAAGAAATCGGTCTCCGCTCTAACAAATTACCTTGAGCCTGGAGTAAGGATGTATGCAGATCTTCCAGAATCCAGAGCACGTGAGAATCCACCTTCCACCATTCCAATAGACATCCTAGATACCTCGGCTCCTCCAGATATCGTGATTGTCAGACCTGGGGAAGTCATCCTACTTGAACTTGCTGAACTCCCCTGAGTCCCTGGCCAATGCCAAGTGTCAGAAAGAGAGAACAAGAAAAATTACCAACAAGCCCCTAAGTGACCTCGACTCGGCATCTCTTCCACACTCATTACTATTGAGATCGGTGCCTTGGGTCACTGGTTGCCCAGCACTCGCTCTTCACTTCGCCGAATATTTCCCTCGCTAACTCGAGCTGATGCAACAAATCTTCTTGACAAAACAGCATAACTGCCTCACACCGTATCTTCCGGGCCCGGGTCATCCCTGTTTGGAACTCAGATGCATTTCCCTGAACATTACACCAATATGTTCCTTACCCTGTTTATATACTATTTATCTATTTATCTATTTATCGCCCTTGCCAAGTCCTTCTCTTGTCACAAGGTATCTTGAAATATGGTTAGTCATTGTGTGTTTTGCTCTACTGATGAAGTTGGTTATATATACCCCCTGACCCAACTTTATTGTCTAATATACTTCCTCCTCAAAATCTCATGTTCTCTAGTTTCCATTACACCACAGAATCATTCAAGATGTCAATAAAGCTCACCTCAGATCACATTGGCCATAGTTAGAATTATTCCCCCAGTTGTCTGGCTTTGCTCAATAAATACCGTATACCTAAAGCAAATGGCCAACGATCGCAACTGCTGGTTTTGGCGGTGGTAGCTCGCTAGTTTTCAGAGAGTTGTAGTCCACACAACGCAACTTTAAGACCATACAAGTAAAGTTTGATTTCCAGCTTCAAAACTATGGCCGTGCTATAACTATGTTTTAAATATTCTAACTGAGGCAGAGTAGATGAAATGGAGGCTCATCTCCACTTGTAAAGATTGTATAGGTGCTGTGGTCCACAGATACGCCCTATTGTGGTTCACTTGAGCCCTGTAATTCCAGGGTGCGGAGCGAGTGCGTACAAGTGCATGCTACGAATAAAAATGGACTGGAGTTTGGGCATCTTGATCTGTTGTGTCTTGCTACAAAACGCAACTGCAGTTCCCCAGTCCGAGTTCTTCAGCTTTGGAAGTTCTGCAGGTGATCTAGAGCTAGGACGCAACGACGATGGAGCAGCAGGGCCAATCGAACTGAACAGACCTTTTCCATTCTTTGGAAGTTCTCACTCTAGCCTCTTTGTAAGTGACTAGTTCTTTACCACTTTGTTTCTCGATGATGAAATGTATGTCTAGTAGTGTTAGTTTACTAGTCTCACAGAGCTAGCTACATGTTCTGGGGTGGGAATTGAATTGGAACTGACGAAGATGGCACATTTAGCAAATTGACAACAAGTAGCACAATATTTGAATTTGTAGATTTTTTAAAGATATTTCACCTTTCAAGGAACATTTGAGAGATTATGTTGGGCGTATTGATACTTTCTGGGACCACTTCATGTCTAATTTTGATGAAACTATTCCTTGCACCTTTCATTTCTCATGTCCATGTTCTAAATGTATGTCCACACCAATTCCATCCAATTACCATTGATCATTTTCACCATACATAATCTAACCAGGCTGCCAGTATTTATTATGGTATGCCTTCAGTACATGAACATATGTCATCCCCTACTTGGTCACCTCTCCATAACATATTTGTACTGTAAAATCATTATCAAATCAAATCGCTAAGATTCCAGGGACTAGATCATGATCAGAGTAATTATGTCATTATTGTACATGTGCAAAGCATGATGGATTTTCCTATATAACAATAGGTAGGTAACGTATATATCCATCATATATTCAGAGGCATACATTAGAAGCATATATATGGGTGGCTTGGGCAATTGTAAGGTCACTAGGTCAGGAAGTGGTCGTAGTATGGGTGGGAGTGGCTTTTATGCTAACATTGTAATTAAGTTATTAAAATCTACCAAATATTGTTGCCTCTGTACACCTATCAACAAAATCAAAGAACACAGCATTTTAGTGTCTTCAAAGGTATTTTGGGTTAATCAACATGGATTGTAGTGCCTGTGATGACATAGGTCATCTACTTGGTGTCAATTGATTAGTGTAACAGTATTTGTGGTAATTGTGCTTGGTAATTAGTGGTGAGGGAAGATGAATGAGACTGTTGATCTTTGCCAGTGTGTGCAGTTAGCTGAGGACTTTGATGTTGTTCAAGTGCCATGATTTGTCTTTAAGTAACTATAGCTGGCTATTGTTTGGGAAGTCATGGGAGTTGGTCATTTGGTGGCAAGCTCTGGGATAGTTTATTGGTGAGGCCCATTGGAGTTGGTATTTATGTCTTCAAGGTCAGGAACTGTTTCTAAACGGAATACAAAAAAGGCTTAGGGAGGATAACCAGAGACTCAGAGTGAATGACTTAGAAATAATGATGCGGATTGATGAAGCTAGGTGGGCTTTCAATCTGGCACCATAGCTATTTGGAAAGGCACGGCAGGCTATGCATTGAATTGTGCAGACTATGGAGGACAGATTACCTTGCAAGGGGAAGAGACTGCCTGCCCAGGAGGAGCGACCACTTGCCAAGGAGAAAGGATTGCCTGCCAAGGAGGAGAATCTGCATTCCAGGACTTGTCCAGGAGGAAAGACTGCCTGTTCAAGAGGAGAGACTACTTGCCCAGGAGGAGAAACTGCCTGCCCAGGCAGAGGGACTTCCTGCTATGAAGGACCTGACCTAAAGTGACTTATCGTTGGAGAAGGGTGGAGGAATGTGATGGACCAGAGGTCATCTACTTGGTACCAATTGTATTTTGTAATTAAACATCTAATTTCCAGGAATAAACCACACATGGGTCTATTCATTTGGACCATCTAGAACCTGAACGGACTATGCGAGGGTGCAAATGGACTAAGGACGTACCTTATTTTACTTAGCATGAGCACCAGCTTAGTGACAAGGGTAGAGCGTCCTCTAGGAAGAATTTGTTCTGATTGGGGTGGGTGTCAATGTGGGTCTTATGTTGCTTTTAAGGTGTGCCCTCAATCACAGTTGGCGAGACTTATTGAGCAGTGCAGTTGGTAAAAACAAAAATACTTGAGCCATTATTAGTAAGTTTATTAAGCGGTTGGAACACTAGTTGGCCTCTATAACAAATTCATCCTGTTGTGGGTCCTTCTCAAACTTTCCCTCGCTGATGCTGGCGCTGAGGTTATGTCCCCTGTCATCAGTATTGTTGAGGCGAACGGTCTCGTGATGGCCTAGGATCTGTTTCCTGCAAGTGCTGCTGTGATGTAAAGTTTCTCTGCCATGGGTTGAACTGGAACTGCACACGAGACAAGACCACACATGTACAATATTTGTGATCATTGCTCGTGTATTAATTGTCAAATAATGCTCGGGTATCTGAATGCAAGCAAATTGGAGGCGCGAAGTGATCGAAGAAATACGGTACATGTGGTAATTGTGGGTTGTATTTAGCGGAGAGAGAAGATTAATGAGACTGTTGATCTTTGCCAGCGTGTGTGGTAGCTGAGGACTTGTGTGTTGTGCAAGTTGTGATTTTGTTAATGACTCTTTAAGTAACTAACGCTGGGGAAATCATGGAGTTGGTCCATTGTGCCAGTGCTGATCTGACAAGCTGTGTCTTATATAGTTAGTGAGGTGAGGTGGTGACATTGTCTCTTAACAATGAGGAGGCTAGAGCAGAGCCTCCATTCACAATAGGTATTGTAGTGACCTGAGGTGCACAATAATGAGCTGGTTAGTTCATTGGCCATAGGATTCTGATTGATGCCACTTCTTGTTATATGTCCTAACATGGGGCCCTCAGTGGTAGTAGTTGTGGCGGCTCACTTTGCTCAGGTTGGCCATCAACTTCAGCATGGCAAGGTGATGTGTCTCAAATGTGAATGCCTCAAGTATTGCCAACTGCTGGAGAACTGTCGCTACATCTCCTAGCTTACCGAGTTGGTCCACGAGTCTCTTCCATTTGTCTTGAGAAGATGCCTATTATGAAAGGGGCCTTGTTTCTCGATGGTTAGGCACCCCCTTACGTGTACTTCCTGAACTGTAATTCCTTGCCATCACCTTCTCATCAACAGAGAAATCATGTGCTTTTGCAGGTGCAGAACTTGGTTTTCTTGTTTAACAAGTTTTTTTTGCAGGTTGGCTATAGTAGGTTCAATCCTGTGCGAAGTTCCTGCTGAAGGAATAGGGAGCTTGTTACTGGTAGGTGCATGTACTGGTAGGTGCATGTACTGGTAGGTGCATGTACTGGTCGGTGCATGTACTGGTAGGTGCATGTACTGGTAGGTGCAAGTACTGGTAGGTGCATGTACTGGTAGGTGCAAGTACTGGTAGGTGCATGTACTGGTAGGTGCATGTACTGGTAGGTGCATGTACTGGTAGGTGCATGTACTGGTAGGTGCATGTACTGGTAGGTGCATGTACTGGTAGGTGCATGTACTGGTAGGTGCATGTACTGGTAGGTGCATGTACTGGTAGATGCATGTTGTGTTGAACTGTATGCCACTAGGAAACTTGAAGAGAGATAATTGATCGGCATTCCAGAATGAGCACCTGCTCACATGCCTTGTTTTAAAGTTTTGGCAAAGCATTCAGCCAATCCATCTGAGGAAGGAGATCGTATGGTACGCATCGAATATACAGTAGAACCTCAGAGTTACGAACCCCAGAATTACAAACACCTCAGTCAACCAAACGGCAAGTCAACATCAAAACGGGTCAAGGGTCGACGCACACGCACGGGTAACATTTATCGCGCATGCACACACCTGAATTGCAGCTGCTCTCCTTCGCACACTTAGCTACGTGTAGTTTCTTTGCCATGGTCTCAAGCTCTTCTACGAAACGTAAGCGAGTCACGCTATCCATCGATCAGAAACTTAAGATTTTGAAGAAAGTGGACCAAGGCAGTACTTTGTCAGCCATAGCCAAGGAGTTTGGAATTGGAAAAACAACCGTGACGGACATTAAAAAAGCTAGGGAAAAGATTATGAGAGTTGCTGCTGAAGCACAAGATGTTAGCTCCCTGAATAAGAGGTGCATTGTAAGAAGAGCTGATGGTGAAGCTTTTGATAGAGCCATGCATTTGTGGTTCACACAAGAACGGCATAAGGGCACGCCAATCAGTGGTGTCTTGATGATGGAAAAAGCAAGATTGCTTTTTCAACAGCTCCAACCAGATAAATCTGAAGATGACTTCAAAGGTAGCAATTGCATCGATTTAAGAAGAGACATGGAATAAGGCAGTTGAGTCTACAAGGTGAATCCCTGTCAGCAGATGCTAGTGCTGCAGAAATTTTTCCATGAATTTGTGGAAGAACACAAGCTGTCTCCACACCAGATTTTTAACTGTGATGAGACAGGCCTGTATTGGCGTCTTCTTCCGAACAAAACCTTAGCCGATGCTTCTGAAAAGAAAGCAAAGAATTTTAAATCTCCTAAGGATAGAGTGACATTGATGGCCACTGCTAATGCCAGTGGAGATTTCCACCTGCCTTTAGTATTTATACACAAAAGTGCTAAGCCACATTTTTTTTCTGGAGTCTATATGTCGGCTCTGCCAGTTCTTTATTACAACCAGAAGAGTGCATTGATGGACAGAATAATTTTCTCAGATTGGTTCCACAAACACTTTGTGCCCTCAGTGAAGTTCTATCTGCGGTCAAAGTCATTGTCTTCTAAGGCTGTCCTCCGCCTCGATAATGCTCCATCCCATCCCTCTCCATCCACACTTGTGTCTGCTGATGGTGATATTAAATGTTTATTTTTACCACCCAATGTTACCAGCTTGGTTCAGCCTATGGATCAGGGTGTGCTTGAGAACTTAAAGCGTAGATATAAGAAGCTACTTTTAAGAAAGCTGCTACTGGGGCACTCAGAGCATGACTCGATTGTGCAATTCAGCAAGAGCCTCACCATCAAAGACGTTGTTTATCTTTGTGCCAAGTCCTGGGATGAGATTTCTACAATCTCACTTAGTCGTGCCTGGAACAAGCTAGGCTTTGGTCCAGACTGTGGTAGTCAACAAGAAGAATTGCCAGGGGTGTCAGAAGAATGTAATCAGTTAGGTGTCCCTGATGCTGAGATGGAAGAATGGCTAACCATGGACCAAGGTGAAACTGGTGTGGAGGACATGACTGATGAGGATATACTAGGCACTGTTCGAGCATCATCAGTAGTTGATGAAAGTGAGGAGGAAGAGGAAGAACAAACTGCTGGCACCATCACCCATACTGAAGCTGAAAAAGCTTTCAGCACTTGTTTGACATGGATGGAACAACAAGCAGAAACTACACCAATGAACTTGGTACTTCTACGTGAACACTCTTCAGCAGCAAAGAAGAGACACGATTCTTTAAAACAAACACACATTACTGATTTCTTTAAATCTTAGTTATACAGTAGTATGTACATGTACATATAGTAAAATGTTTGTGCATAAAGTACAGACATACTTGGTGTAATGGCATAATTTGTATACAAATGAATATAATTTAATACATGTGATGGCATAACATTTAGTAAGTGGAGAGGTAAAAGAGTCTTGTAACAGTGAAACTATTGTGAAATACCTGCAGAAGAGTAGATAAGTATGTACAAGTACATACTGTACTGCTAAACAAGTCTAAATAAGCATATAATATCATTATGATGTAATTGTTTCAGAATTACGGACATTTCAGAGTTACGAACACTCATTTTCCCGAGGGGTTCGTAACTCTGAGGTTCTACTGTACTTCACACCATTCTTTTTTTAGAAAACTTGCGAACTCTGTCGACGTAAATTATGGTCTGTTGTCAGATATGATTTGTAGTGGAAGGCTATAAAGGCTGGTTCACAGTTTGACGCTCAGCTATCGCTACGTATCGTATCGTCCTATCGTAACGTATCGTCGTATTGTGAACCAGCAACGTCATGACGATAAGATACGACAGGACGATACGATACGAAACGATGGAATAGGATCTGGTTCTATTCGAGCATCAAGCGTCAAGCGTCCGACCAATCAGAATGCTGGCAAGCGGAAGGTCACGTGAAAGACTTTGACCTTCACTAGAATTTAACTATGAACGAGGAGAAGTTGATTGAGGCTGTGCGCAAATATCCCTGCTTGTGGCAGGTCTCTTCTGCGATATACAAAGAGTTGAGGCCGAAGGAAAATGCTTGGATTCAAGTGGTTATGGAAGCAAGATCAGATAGTTACCTTAGGATGATGCAATTTAGCTACCATGGTCAAATCGTCTTCGCTACTAGAAGAAGAAGAAGAACTGTCACAGCTAGAGCTACTAGATGAACTCGAGGAACTATCGCAGCTAGAACTACTAGATGAACTCGAGGAAGAAACGTGTCTTCGCGATCGGTCAACAACTACTATCATAATAATAATAATTATTATTATTATTATAATTATAATAATAATCACGTGAGCACCTTGTCAAAACTCGCCAATTTAACGCTATGTTGTGAACCAGAAACAATACGATACGATAGAACGATACGATACGATAGAACGATACGATACGATACGATAGGACGATACATTACGATGGGCGAGCGTCATATTGTGAACCCGGCTTAAGACTCAAAGATCCATCGCAACATGAAGTTGTGCTAAGTGAAGTGGTAGAGCTCATTTCGACCACTTCTGGCCGTTTTGGGTGAGCATTCACTAATATGAAGAACACCTTGCCACAAAAGGGGCTTGCAAAATCGATGTGAAACCTTCACCATGGTTTGGTACCAAATCCAAGAGTACAATGCCAAATCAAAGAGTATAATGCCTTGGGTATCCTTCGATTCCTGGCGTGGTATACAATAGCTTACCTGTTTTTCAATTTGCTGATCGACTTAGGGTCACCAGACATGTGTTCTGGCTACGTTCTTCAAATGGGTAGTGCCCAGGTGGTTGCTGTGAAGGTCTTGCTGCACATTTCCTTGGAGTTGATCTGTAATGAGAACACAAATTCCCTAAAGTTTTACATCTCCTTCGTCAGTAAGCTCTGTGTGCTGGCTGTGAAATGGCTTCAGTTTGCTTCAAATGACCTAGTGAATCATTCTTAGTGTACTCTAAGCTGAGTGTAAGGGTCAATAGCAGTAGCCTGTAGCATCAAGTCAGTTGAGCTCCGCTCTAATCGTGTCCTTGGTGGCAGGTTGTGACTTCCAAAATTTTGGTGGCCACACCTGCACTTTAAGCATTGCTTGGTATATTTTCACTGTTACCAGTCCTTCCTCAAAGATGACTTTGAGTTGATCCAACAGTGTATCAACACTCCCTGATGAAATCGCAAAGATGTGCTTCCAGTAAACTGTGGCCAGTCATGTCCAAGGAGAGTACGTCTTCACCGGAGATGACTACTAGTCTCAGTCTCATGACCTTGATACTGTACCTGTAGGGATAACTTCCCAAGCACTGGCAATCTCTGTTCAGTGTATGTTTTCAATATGACATTACATTTAGACAACTGCACGTTAGGCAATAGTCTCTCGCTTGTCTTCTCGGCAATCAGTGATACTTCTGCCCCAGTGTCCACTTCCATCTGTGGTGGAGTGTGCCTTCAATTATTAATTCACATGAGGTGCAGGGTTTGGTTTGGGTCTGGGTGATTGATCACCTATCGCAAAGAGGAGTAGCACTCCTGAAAGGTTGATACTTCTAGGTTCTTGTTCCACATAGCGAGCTCAAGTATTCTTCTTGCTTGATCTGCATGCTGATGCATGTGCCCCTTCCTGCCACATTTCCAGCATGTAGGTAGTGTTCATGAATCTGCAGTTTGTCGAGTGTGGTTAGATTTCCCACATCTGTAGGAAGATTGAAAGGACTTGACAGCAATGAATTTCTGAGTGTGGGTCTTGCTTGGTCTTGTGGAGATTATTGATGCCAGGTTCTCCATGCCATATCTTAGAATTCCATCCTTGCTTGCTTTAATCTGCAGTCTCCAAGTTCAATGCAATATCGAAACCTTGTTTGAAGGTTAGTCTTTCAGAGCTACCATTTTTGTGCACTTCTGGAGCGAAGCGCACCAGCTAGCCAATCCCTTAGATCCTCACTCAGATGGATCCTGAAGTTGCAATGGATAGGACAGGTGTCTCAGCTCTACTATGTACTTTGACACACCTTCAGCTGGAAGCTGGTCCCATTGATGAATGCGATCACAATTGGTTTGGGATTGTAGTTTCCAGATTTCCGTTGTTGCTGGTAGATGAGGAGCCACCAGATTACGTAGAACTGCACAAGTTATTTCACCCAATTCACTTCAGAAGACTGTTGCAATGATGTCAGAATTATTAGCAGTGAAGTAGATGATGGCACATTCAACGTATGATTTCAGAGAGTCGGTTTCTGCACAAAATGGTCGGAGTGTGCCATAGGTTCTTTCCTGAGTGCCATCTTCATCGCCAGTTGTAGTGTCTTCAACTATGGTATTCTTAGGTTAATCAACATTGATTGTGCTGTGCAGAATATTCGGTGCCTGGCTGAGTTATGAACAAGTTAGTGTCTTATTTAGCCTCAGTGAGGTGTTGGGTGGTGTCTCTTAACAATGAGGAAGCTAGAACAAAGCCTCTGAGGTGAGTATAACAACCATGAACTGTGAAGGTCCTACATGTGAGGTTACTACTGCACATTTCATGAGCTGCCCAGCTGTGGTCTAATCAAGTGGTGTAATCGAGGGTGTGTTCTTATTCAAGGGCACATTCTAATTAAAGAAATATACTAAGTTTGTCTGAGATATAGTGAACATGTAAATATCATCAAGTTGTTCATCTTTCTTGTGACAAGTGAAGTGCAGATACGATGCATTGCACTGCATGATTGCTCCTGGTGGTGTTCGTAGCTGGCGTAAATAGCATGAAAATACATGCACCTCCTAATGGGCCGCATCCATAACTTTAATAATGTACTGGAAGTGGGCTGGATCATTGGATCCTCCCGTGTTATATATATATTATATATATATATATATAAATTCACCTATATTTAAATTCACCTATATTTTGGCATAAATGTATTTATATAGGCAATATTCCAAAAATTATTGGTGGCTAGATGCATTACAATTCTTTAGCCAAAATATAAGCACCTTGGAAGTCTTTGCAATATTACGCGCCACACAAGAACTAAAAGTCATTGAGATCTCTGAACCAACCTGTTATGGCCAATGCTTTCAGTTGACATCAGCTAATGTTCTGTATATATTCTCAACATTTCAATGGAATATTTTGTGATCATATGCTTTTAGAATTTTGATTGAATCTGATGAAGGAGGTAAACATTAAATCTAGACATATATTAAAAATGATTGATTACTGTGGTGAAATAAAAATTAGCATTTGCATAGACACCAAGTTAAACATTTATGCTTATTTTCACAGGTTAACAACAATGGTGACATCTCCTTTGACAGTAGTGTAAGCACCTTCACTCCAGCACCGTTCCCCCTCAGTGGGAACCTTCAACTGATTGCCCCCTACTGGGCTGATGTCGACACACGATCAGGAGTGGGGCATGTGTGGTATCGAGAAGCGAGCACTGACACAACTCTTTTACAACGGGCAAGAAGTGAAGTCATGTTGTACTTCTTCAGTCAGAGAAACTTTAAGGGGGGACATCTGCATTTAAAAAAAAAATTTTTTTTTACCTGTGGTTACAACTTTAGAGCTCAGTAGATTCTGCAAACTTCATGGTATGGACTTGATATATAGCTCAAAAGATAGGTCTCTCTGTGTGCTCTCTTTTGATACTAAAATATGTTTCATAGGTATAACTATAGGCAAGTTACTAGACCCTAAAGCGGAGTGACCACAAAAACCTGAAGCGCTCCAACCTCCATAGAAACCACTCTGAGGTGCGAAGTGCAAAAAAATTAAAAATGGTACGAGTGGCTAGAGGAAGCTCTAGAGTACACAAGGAGTATATTGAGCAGGCGTGAAAAATTTATTACCTGGTCAAGCGCGCGGTTGGAAAATTGAAGGCGTCGCCTCGTCAACGCCTTCAATTTTCCAACCGCGCGCTTGACCACGTTAATAAATTTTTCACGCCTGCTCAATATACTCCTTGTGTACTCTAGAGCTTCCTCTAGCCACTCGTACCATTTTTAATTTTTTTGCACTTCGCACCTCAGAGTGGTTTCTATGGAGGTTGGAGCGCTTCAGGTTTTTGTGGTCACTCCGCTTTAGGGTCTAGTAACTTGCCTATAGTTATACCTATGAAACACATTTTAGTATCAAAAGAGAGCACACAGAGAGACCTATCTTTTGAGCTATATATCAAGTCCATACCATGAAGTTTGCAGAATCTACTGAGCTCTAAAGTTGTAACCACAGGTAAAAAAAATTTTTTTAAAAAAATGCAGATGTCCCCCCTTAAGCCAACATTCCTCTTCATTGCGACATGGGATCGTGTTGGATACTATGATCGACATTTTGACAAGGTATGTAGTGAAATAGTCACATGATAGTCATGTGATACTCATATCTAGATAATCATTACTTGATCACCCCAATCATAGTATATATAATTATAATGATATCAAGTTATACATGTGCTGGGTCGTAAATTTTCCATTTTTAGATCTAATTCCGTATACCATTTTTGCATGATTGGTAACCATGGCTACTAAACATTTTAGCATTGAGGAGAGGGAGGCGGTGCTAAAATGATGATTTATTTATTGTGGAGGCAAGTGCAGGTGCACCACGTGGCATAGTAAATAATGACTTGGCAACAACAGGGCCCCACGCAAGGCAGAGTAAACTATAGTATAGCAAGAATGTGACTTTATTCTGTTCAAATTGTCTTAGCTTGAGGCATCCAGATCAACAAAGGAGCATAATAATGTGGAAGTATTTTCAAAGTTCAATTGATTTCAAGATCGTGCCTGAGTGCTGAGTATTCAAAAGTGGTGATTGTTTTTGAGACTATGAGTGGAGGAGGCCTCTATTAGAAAGCAGAGACTATGAGTGGAGGAGCTCTATTAGAAAGCAGAGACTATGAGTGGAGGAAGCCTCTATTAGAAAGCAGAGGCTATGAGTGGAGATGGCCTCTATTAGAAAGCAGAGACTATGAGTGGAGAAGGAGCTCTATTAGAAAGCAGAGACTATGAGTGGAGGAGCTCTATTAGAAAGCAGAGACTATGAGTGGAGGAAGCCTCTATTAGAAAGCAGAGACTATGAGTGGAGATGGCCTCTATTAGAAAGCAGAGACTATGAGTGGAGAAGGAGCTCTATTAGAAAGCAGAGACTATGAGTGGAGGAGCTCTATTAGAAAGCAGAGACTATGAGTGGAGGAAGCCTCTATTAGAAAGCAGAGACTATGAGTGGAGATGGCCTCTATTAGAAAGCAGAGACTATGAGTGGAGAAGGAGCTCTATTAGAAAGCAGAGACTATGAGTGGAGGAAGCCTCTATTAGAAAGCAGAGACTATGAGTGGAGATGGCCTCTATTAGAAAGCAGAGACTATGAGTGGAGGAGGAGCTCTATTAGAAAGCAGAGACTATGAGTGGAGGTGGCCTCTATTAGAAAGCAGAGACTATGAGTGGAGGTGGCCTCTATTAGAAATCAGAGACTATGATGGTGGAGGCCTCTATTAGAAAGCAGCTGCTAAAGGAGAGTTGCCTAAGCAAATATGGGCCTATGCAAAAGGAAATTTATCTGCATTTTATTTTTTAAATATATAATAGTTTTAAGGGTTCATAATTGTTTCCCAATAGCTCCAATGCTTGATGTCAAAGGTATTTCAGTGTGCTTAAAAAAACACTGGTGCTGTACAGTCAGACTGTGGTGTTGTACAGTCAGACTGTGGCGCTCTACACCCAGACTGTGATGCTGTACACCCAGACTGTGGTGCTGTGTACCCAGACTGTGGTGCTGTACAGTCAGATTGTGGTGCTGTACACCCAGACTGTGGTGCTGTACAGTCAGACTGTGGTGCTGTATAGCAGACTGTGGTGTTGTACACCCAGACTGTGATGCTGTGCACCCAGACTGTGGTGCTGTATAGCAGACTGTGGTGCTGTACACCCAGACTGTGGTGCTGTACACACAGATTGTGGTACTGTGCACCCAGACTGTGGTGCTGTACACCCAGACTGTGGTGCTGTACACCCAGACTGTGGTGCTGTGTACCCAGACTGTGGTGCTGTGCACCCAGACTGTGATGCTGTACACCCAGACTGTGGTGCTGTACACCCAGACTGTGGTGCTGTGCACCCAGACTGTGGTGCTGTACACCCAGACTGTGGTGCTGTGTACCCAGACTGTGGTGCTGTGCACCCAGACTGTGATGCTGTACACCCAGACTGTGGTGCTGTGTACCCAGACTGTGGTGCTGTGCACCCAGACTGTGATGCTGTACACCCAGACTGTGGTGCTGTACACCCAGACTGTGGTGCTGTGCACCCAGACTGTGGTGCTGTGTACCCAGACTCTGGTGCTGTAAAGTCAGACTGTTGTGCTGTACAGTAAGACACTGGTGCTATGCACCCAGACTGTGGTGCTGTAACAGTCAGACTGTGGTGCTGTGCACCCAGATTGTGGTGCTGTACACCCAGACTGTGGTGCTGTACAGTCAGACTGTGGTGCTGTAACAGTCAGACTGTGGTGCCATACATAGATCTCTGTGTGCTCTCTTTTGATACTAAAAACTGTTGGATAGGTACAACCATATCCAAGTTACATGCAGCCAAAGTTGGGGTCCCTCAATACCAGCCTGCCTTTCTGCATTTCTAACTCCCAGTTGAAATTAGTACCAGTGGCTAGAGGAAGCTTTACTCTCTACAACGAGTGATATCACTAGGCGCTAAAACGTAAGTACGCGGTCAAGCGCGTGGGTAGAAAATAATTTTTTGAGATTAATTTTCCACCCAGAGCGCTTATCCACGTACTTACATTTTAGCGCCTAATGATAATACTCATTGTATAAAGTAGAGCTTCCTCTAGCCACTGGTGCTACTGTTTGGCACTTTCTAATTCCAATTATGGAAAGTATATTTTTCTGTGAGTGTGCATTATTTAGCAATAGTGTTTAGTAAGGACCTATTCTCAGCCCCCTTTTTCTTACAGGTTAGTTGGGTTAGAAGTGGAGGTGCGGAGGGGGGGGGGCTAGAATAAACAACCAGAGTTGGTAATATAAGATTTATCAAAGATTCATCTCATTCTGCACACACAATATAAGTCCTGGTTCAAAGTGCTCTGCTTCATGGATGACAAGGTCCAGAGATGGTGGGTCTCAAGTGGTATGGATAGTAATAGTTGTTGTTCCATGTAGACAAGTGATGGCAGACGTCAGCATGAAAACAGGATCCCACTGAACATATAAGCATTAAACTTCTCACTGGTGGATTTATTAAACACAACGTATGTAAAAATATGCTTTGCTATCTTGGAAAAGTTCCTAGCAACCGTACCACATGTGATAGCACTTGTATTGATGAACATTGTGGTTAGTGTCTGTTGCCATAGAAACCAATCACAAGACCAAAATTAGGTGAATCTCATTTGAACTTGGTACTCCTTGTTTTGGTGTGTTTAGTAGCCAGTAAAAATAACAACAACCAATGTCTCTTGGATTAGGCTGACAGCACTAGGAGAGTGAAAATAACAATAACCAATGTCTCTTGGATTAGGCTGACAGCACTAGGAGAGTGAAAATAACAATAACCAATGTCTCTTGGATTAGGCTGGGGCCACCACAGCAATAGGAGAGTGAAAATAACAACAACCAATGTCTCTTGGATTAGGCTGGGGGCACCACAGCAATAGGAGAGTGAAAATAACAATACCCAATGTCTCTTGGATTAGGCTGACAGCACTAGGAGAGTGAAAATAACAATAACCAATGTCTCTTGGATTAGGCTGGGGTCACCACAGCAATAGGAGAGTGATAATTACAATAACCAATGTCTCTTGGATTAGGCTGGGCCACCACAGCAAAAGGAGAGGGAAAATAACAATACCCAATGTCTCTTGGATTAGGCTGGGGCCACCACAGCAATAGGAAGTGAAAATTACAATAACCAATGTCTCCTGGGACTACCACAGCAAAAGGAGAGTGAAAATAACAATAACTAATGTCTCTTGGATTAAGGCTGGGGCCCCACAATAAGAGGGCTAGCCATTATAGGAAGAGGACTGAAGCTGATGGAGCTCGGGACAGACATGCTATAGACATCCCCTACATTTGGCATTTTATTTTTCAGTGACAGTGATTTGTGAGGTGCCACATATATACACGTCTAACAAAGAGATTGTAACAACAGTTAGACCAGCACTTAACAGCTTATTGTTTACTAAACATCCAGAGGAAATAAACCAAGTGAGCCAAGTAAAGTATAGAATTATTAACTTAATTATAAAGTCAGATACAGAATAAGTCTCCTTGGAAATAGTCCTATGCAATAGCTATGTGTGAGTCTGCATGAACTTACTCATGTTGTTGCATATAAAATTAAAATAATAATAATACAATGTGCTCATAATGGTATAGAACACCTTCATACTCCTCCTCCCTTCTCCTTCAACAGACTTTTGTTGTTGTTGTTTGGAGAGCATTTCCATTCACTTTTCCTGCTCTGTGGATGACTCAGAAACAAGAAGGTTGAAGGGGGAAGACTCTATCTTGTCATTCAGACATCGTTCTCTTTGCGCCTATCCAGCACAACAATGGCTGATGTCAGTTTGAATTGTAAATGGTCAGCCCAACAAGCACACTCTGAAAGCTTGCACTTCAAACTTTATGGCCGGGAATTTCTTTACTATGGTGGGAATATTGCTGCTCACCTGGCAGGAGCTTTCTGCATAACATGTAATTAAGTAAGTAATCATTGCCAAGTCCATCAAGTTGGCTCATACTCTCCCCATTCCTCTGTCTGAAGCTTCCTCTGTCTGGAGCTTCCTCTGTCTGAAGCTTCGGTTTGCAGCTTTGTGAAATCCGGCTCACCAAGTATGGGTTAGGTGCTCAACAGCTTCTTCAGCTATTGGAAGGTGTGGCACAATTTGTATCCCATAGTCAAGGGGGCTACAAGTGAAGCATAGTTTGGGATGAAATGCCGGTACTAAGTAGGAAGATTCGCACTTCCTTCTTGGTCATTAGACATGCAAGACTATGGATGGCTGCAAGTTTTGTTGCCTCGGGGCTCACTGACCAAAGTACACACCGTGGAGAGAACCAAGATGACACCTCCTGTCTTTTGTGGTCAGCCCAGAGTTGTATTTTCACTACAGGTCATGCTGTAGATGGTTATGTCATCCAGGCAGGTGTCCATGTAGCTAGTCCTCTAGTCCGTAAATGGAATCATCCATCTGGAACTCCCTGCAATCTGAATGGCATTATTGTGAATCGCTAGAAATATTACAGGCCTTCATTATGTGTTCGAACGTGGTCAGGGATGCCAAAATCTCATTGTCGTTTGTAACTTAGAAATTCTGTTGGCCCTCACTACTGCACTCTCACTTTGTAGGTTCCTCCAACAAGTCTCTGAGGATGGCCAACTGCTGCACTTCTTGTCCTCTGAGAGCTGCTCTATCAGCTTGCTGGGTATGCTCCAGCCTGCCAGCAATGCTCCTCCTCCCGAACTTACCTTTCCTAGGCAAACTCTACATCTCTCTGTTTCCTGTCTCACAGCATCTCTTGCACCAGCAACAGGGCTCCGGTTCGAATCCTGCTACTGGTTCAACTCTGTCTGTCATCTGAATCTCCACCTCCTTGACAACCTGCTTAGTCCCCTGAACTCCTCAGGTCTGTTCCTCCATTCTGCTCCACTGTGATTTTATGGCCCGCTTTGTTTGTTTGGCAGTCTCATTCTTGGTCTATAGCTAGTTCCCACTCCTGACTCCGGTGGTAGTGCTGATAAATACTCCAACATTATGTAGCTTAGTTCTTTAGCGAAAATAATCCCACCTCTGCCACCAAATGTGATGAATCCAAGTAAGCTAAGAGAGGTAGTGCCAGTTAAGAGAATGTTAAAAGTTATTTATAAAGTCAGATAAAGAATGAAGACTTATAATAAATAATCGCACGAAAAACATAACCAAGTCTCCTTGGGAATAGTCGTATGCAATAGCTATGCACGAGTCTGCATGAAGTCACATTAACTCTTAGAACGCCGGTGGCGTCTATACACGCCAATTGAAATCTACTCTCACATGCCGGTGGCGTATATACACGCTCCTAAAATATGTAAATTTTTATTAGCGTTTGTTGCGTAGCTGCTTATTCTTACAGCTGCACTTTGTATTTTATCTGAGAGATCTGTTCTTGTTCTTTTGAGAAAGTATACCGATAGCTAGCTGGCTGTTGTGTGTTTTTTAAAGATATTTTTTGAAGTAGGCAAGTACATTGAAGTGCGTTATAATTGATTTCATTAGCGTTTATTGGTTTATTGCGCAGCTGCTTATTCTTACAGCTGCACTTCGTAGTTGATCTGAGAGATCTGTTATTCTTCTTTTGACAGAGGATACAGACAGCTAGTTGGCTGTTGTGTTTTGTTTTTAGATATTCTTTGAAGTAGGCAAGTACACTGAAGTGAGTTACAAATGATGGAGAGATATAACACATTATAAGATTATTAGATGCTGAAGACAGTGATGAAGATTTTGATGGATATGATGAAGAAGGTTATAGTGGTAGTGATGATGATGCTATTGGTGCTGTGGATGGTGGTGTTGATAGTGGTGGTGTTGGTGGAGGTGGTGTTGGTTGTGTTAGGGTTTGTAGTGCCGCTAGCAGTATCTCTTCCAGTTCCAGCAGTGCAACTGTCAGCCAGACCTCTTCCAGCTCCAGCAGTCTAACTGTCAGCCAGACCTCTTCCAGCTCCAGCAGTCTAATCAGACTATATCTTCATCACTATAATGATATCATCAAAGTATAATGAAGTAATAATGATAGGTTAGTTCATGAGCTAAACTATGATATCCACAAAGTATAATGAAGTAATAATGATAGGTTAGTTCATGAGCTAAACTATGATCTGGCAGTTTCCTAGCTCCTGCTGGTATTTAGCAAATATCAGTAGGAGATACCAGCGCTTAGACCCGAGGAGCTAACATACAGCCAGCCCTTAGTGTATCTAGCTTAGCGTAGCTATCTACACTACACAGCAGCTGTATCTAGGAACCTTTAGTTCATCCCAGAGATAGCGCTAATACTCCATAGCTATCTAGCTAGTTGGCAGAAGCCTATAATTAGCATGTCTAGCTTAGCATAGCTATCTACACTACACAGTATCTGTAACTAGGAACCTTTAGTTCATCCCAGAGATAGCGCTAATTCTCCATTGCTAGCTAGCTAGTTGGCAGAAGCCTATACACAAGCTAAACTGACCCAATAACTAATATCAAAGTACTCAACTTACTTTGGAGAAGCTTTACTTTTCGTGTTCTGTAAATGGTAATGATCGACTTGCATCCTGCCTAGATCTGGTGATAAATCAGCCGACCGACAAAAAAAGGCGTTGATTAAAAATCGGTGGTTTTTTGATTAATTAAAAAACGGCGGAGGAAACAGCCACGGCGTCTGGGGTATTTTTAACAATAACAGCTAAAGCGGTCTAAGGGTTAACCTATAAAATAAGGTCTACAGTTCTTTAGAAACAACTCTACAATGTGCTCATAATGTTGATAGAGTAATGACATTACAATTAAAGTATTATTATACACTATTATTATTGTATTGCTATTATCATGGCGTTTGTTTATTTGATTTTGTGGTACTGTGTTTGTGCAAGTATATACTACTAGTGTACATATTCTCCGACACAGACACGTCTAAAATAGTAAGAATAGCTCTCTGTGTCTTGTTCCTTGGTCTTGTGTGAAATCCGCTGGATCGTAGCAAAGACCCATCTATGAAGAAAAAAACGTGAAGGAAGCTAGAGCCATAAGGAAAGGAGTGCTGAATTTGCGTAGAGACTTGGGAGATGATCTGCCACATTTATGACCAGCTGTTATCATGTGATCTCTGGTCATATGCATGTACATTACTCTAGTGATGGCTGTTTGATGTAGCTGATTTCTATTTCATGCAATCATATAAGACCGAATAGTAGAACAGAAAATGAATACTATTTCACTATTATTGTTGTTGCTCAATAAGAGTCATCAGCAATACAGCAAGTTACCATATATAGTAGTGAACTAATGGTACATTTAATGTGACCTGGCATCCCCAACATCCTTCAGAATTCTTTTCTTTTGCTTGGTTCAGACTAACACCTTCCAGTGTGTCCTAGTCAGTGATGGTGCGAATTCCTTTGTCCTCTTCCTCTATGCCGATGGACTC
>JAQNBH010000008.1:47524568-47622068 GCA_028752905.1 Cladorhizidae sp. MBARI D1340-BT2 | reverse complement strand
GCTCCCCCGGGGAAACTGTGCCGAATATTACAAGAAACGCCCATCAGATAATGGAAGTCGGTACAACCCTCCAGCTCCTGGTAAGATATGAAAGTAGTGGAAACATTTGAAGATGACCGATACTAAATATTTTTTAGTTGGCCTTGCTGTATCTTTCCTAGCCTTGAATTATTTTTCATTTCTTTGCATATAACCCTCTCTATACCTTCCCCCTTCCCTTCCCTCTCTATCCAATCCTCTGTTTGCTATTCTCCTCCTTCTCTTCCTTCCTCCCTCCCTTCCTCCTCACAGCCTGTGTCTATGGTGATCCCCACATCGTCACTCTTGACAGCTTCAAATACACATTCAATGGGAGAGGAGAATATATTCTCATTCAAACTAACAATGGCTTCTCCCTCCAGGCAAGAATGGTACCTGTCCTTGGTAGCGAGGGAACTCAAGTGCAAGCCACAGTGTTTTCTGCAATTGCTGCCAAGGAAGAATTTTCAGACACTATCCAAATTCAGTTGACACAAGATGTCCAATCTCTAGAAATGCTGATGAATGGTGAGGTGGTTGATTTTGAAGTTCTCTCTGAGCAAGTGTTTAACAACGTCACTGTTGCTGATCGTGGAAACAATACCCTTATGGCTACATTCTCCTCTGGTGTCTATCTAGAAGTCCAGATGTCTGGGGGTATTATATCTACTCTAATTACGAGTCTTTCTGTCAGGTATCGTGGGCAAACGCAGGGTCTCATGGGAAACTTTAATGGGGAGGCAGCAGATGATCTTATCCCAAGGGGCATGAATGAAGGCATTCCCCTCACATCATCATTGGAAGATATCCACGTGTTCGGAGTGACCTGTGAGTCTTGGGTGTATTTATTTGACTCCCTCAATGAAAGTGCTTCTCTCGGCTATTTCATGAATACTCTCTCAGCTACTCCCTTAGTATGAATAATAATTTGTGGCCTACTTACATATACACATACGTAGGGAGAGAGAAACCGACAGAAAGGCTGACACATGCACGATTACTTAATCTTGCATCACTAGTGCATGGAAAGTGGTCCAGGGAACTTGGCTGCATAGTTGAGAGGACAGATATGATGATAATGGAGGGCAGACTAAATACACAACTATGTAGGCACACATTTCAAGGGAAGGCAGCCTCATGCTTGACTCTAAATTCACACAGATTCTGTTTTATAACTAGCTAAGAAGGTTCTGTGAGAGTTTTACGTTCAACATTATGTTGATTTTATTTTGTCCAGCTCATTTATATTTTATGTGAGATATTTTGTTGGCTAATGATGAATATACAGAAATGTGCTCGAGGTGCACCACTTCATTGGTTTAAATATCATGACAGCCTGATTCCTGAGGTCAGAGGTTTGAGTCCCATTCATGTCCTTTCCCCCCCCCCCCCCCCCCCCCTTCCTCTTCTCCCCCCTTCCCAAGTCATCAATATACTTTGTGATACCCAAGGTACCACAGTACAGTATTATGTACACCAACTCTACTAGGCTGTGTGGTAGTGAGTAATATCATCTGTTGGTGATTGCAATGCTACATGATGGCTAATCTTTCTCAGGAAGTATATAGTTGCATTACATTTGTCATATAATCATAGGGATCATCACTCGAGCATCAGAAAGCCTCTTCACGTACAGAGAGGGACAAGACTTCTCCTTCTTTTATGATCCCACATTCTCTCCCATCTTCAACCCAACCTTCTCTGATCCTGCACTGGAACTACAAGCTGATGAAATATGTGGAAGCGACCAATTTTGTCGTTTTGACATTGCCTCTACTGGACGCATTGAGCTAGGCCTCACTACTGCCCAGGGAAACCGCAATTTTGAGACAATTGTTAATATCTCAATTCCTGGTGAGTTAGTATATCAAGTGTTACTACGATGGCCCCACCTACAAACAGTTGAAACAAAACTGAGTGTTATTTAGACCTCCTAAGCACAAAATGTGACTAGAATCAGATACCTAAAAAATGAGGCTCTTGAGTTGGATGATTTTTAAAATTGCAGATAAATAAGCTATCAGGAAAAGAATGGCACAATTAATAAGTTTGAAGGACGAACAAGTACATGTACTACAAAAAATGTATCCACAGCAGAACCTACCTTGATTATCTGCATTATCAGCAAGACTAATTGTATGCACATGTACAGGCGAAGCGCTACCTAACAATATACACAGTTCCATGTGGAAGCTATAACTGTAGCTACTAAGAGTTGCTGTTGTCTTAGCAACATAGTCTTAATATACACAGTTCCACGTGGAGGCTATAACTGTAGCTACTAAGAGTTGCTGTTGTCTTAGCAACATAATTTAACCACAGAATGAGAGTATGGATGAAAACTTACCGATTGGCAACTAACCTAAGTTCTGTGCATTACAAGTTTTGTTTCTTTTTGTTGTAGTAATAGGCATCCAGAACAAGAGCTAGATAGAAAGGAACTTTCAAGCATAGCTTCAAACTTTTGTTTCACCTAAATAACAACAGGCGTAGATAACTAAGTTTCCTAGGACAGCATGTCAGACTTTCCCACAGCATTCTAGTACGGTGGATAGTTAATTAAAGTCATGGCCTAACTTATGAATATAATGAACCTCAGTGATCCATAAATTCAGTTATCCAGCAAGGCAGTTTGTGCCTTCCAGATAACTCCTTTTACTTTTCCCACACACAGCTGTCTGTACCCCTCCTTGTGCTAATGGTGTGTGCGTGGCTGACGATCTTTGCAGCTGCACTATTGGTTTCCAAGGAAACAGATGCACAGATCCCATAATCCTCCCCTGTGACGTCAACCCTTGCGAGAATGGAGGGACATGCCAGTTGATGGCTGGATCTTATATCTGCACCTGCCTCCCTGGATTTATGGGGATACAATGCCAGTTAACTATCGGTATGTTAGTAGACTCCAAATATATAGCCCATAATCAACCTGTCTATAATTATTGAAGGAAAAACGGGGTTCTGGCTGAATATTACTTTTGTGGTCAGTAGCAATAATCCCTATGGATGTCTTTGTGGGAAACAAATTCTCAACTGTTTTCCTGCCACTGCGCACCATATGTATTTCAATATGCAGCCATGCTGGAGTCCTAGTTGTGATTGCACAATGCAAGGACTGAAACAGCGGCTGTTTCCCAGACCCCTGTTCTTCTCTTTCCTTGTTTGTGTGGCTTGAGGTATATATAGTCCCCCCACAGTGAGTAGTAGATCATTCTGCTCTAGGAAGCTCTTCTATAACAACATAGTGCCTGAAGTAAACAGAATAAGATGAGGATATAAGAGACATTCTGAGTATGCATGTAGAAAAATTATTAATTCGACTTTTTATTCAATCCATCACACACGCTGTGCAAATGTGGAGCAGAGACCCCAACCTGTAACTGCAGTGGACCAATCCAATGCTCCCTTTCTGGAAACGTTGACTCGGACGCCAACATGTGAGACAGTTTGGACTGATATTTATGCTATTTTACTGCAAAAAGGAGCACATTATTAAATGTGCTGCCACTATTAGCATGAATATCATTATTGCTACACATTAATACAGGTGTGCATGTTGAAAGATATCCAATACAATGCATATGTCAATTTTTGGGGGGAAGGCAAGTCTCCACTCATAACCTAGACGGATGAACAATTTCACTGCCTATTTTATTCAAGTCTATCTGAAAGTATACCAATGGCTGTGAGTCTATTTAATTGAATTGAGATCATCAACAGTCATTATAGATATTGTATAGGTCCAGTATATAGACATGATATTATTGGCTAATGAAATGACATGCCTATTTTGTGATGTTTTACTTGGGCAAGAAAAATACTTGTTCAACTTTTATTTATTTTAAAGAACAACAATTTATACTTACAATGACATTCTACGACCTTCTCAATAATCAACTTGAATTTTTACTCTCGATGTTTCGACTAGATACTCCAGCCTTCATCAGGAATAAATTGTGATTTTATTATGTGAACTGAGAGTTCATTGGGAGTTTATATGATGCTTACACCTGCCTGGATAAGAGTTGTTTAATTCCATATAGGGAGAGAAATGATCTTTTCCACCGGACACTCTTATTTCAACAGCTATGTTATGGTTAGCCCTGTACTGTATAGCTAACCCACAACCTCTGCCTGTCTGTCTGATATCTGGTCTGAACTCAGTCCCTGTGCTAATTCTATAACTGCTGATAAAGTAATAAGAGAATGTATCTTGACTAACAATATCATACAATACAGAGGGGACTCTCCTAGCTGAGTAGACTGTTCCTTTTATAGGTTATCTACTCAGCTCTGACAGGTCCCTATAGCAAATAACATTACAGCCAATCAGATGACTACACCTGTTAGGTAACTACAACCAATCAAATGACTACACCTCTTAGGTAACTGTTTTATATACTGTCTGTGCATTGCATGACTATATATGTTAACAATAGTTCAACTGTTAGTTAGGGAGCTAGGACGGGCTGACACTCCCTAACACTCCCTCCTTCTTCTCCTCTGGTTTAGAGCTGCTCGTGGTAGTGTCGTCCTCCATTCCTTCGATCCATGCTTGCCGTGACAAGCCATCTGCATTAAGGTTTAGTCGTCCTGGTTTGTGTACCACAGAGAAGTCATAAGGCTGCAATGCCAGAGACCACCGTGTGAGCCCGCTATTCTCATCTTTGAACTTGTCCAAATACATAAGACATCTGTGGTCTGTTTGAACTTCAAAAGCAACTCCCGTGAGATAAACCCGGAAGTGTCTGATTCCTCCTATGACTGCCAGGCATTCCTTCTCGACGACTGAGTAATTCCTTTCACGGGGTAATAGCTTCCTGGAATGGAAAGCTACTGGTCGTTCATTGCCATCGTTGTCCTTCTGGCTCAACACTGCACCTATTCCAATGTTGGAAGCATCTGTTTGTAAAATCATGGTTCTCTCTGCTGTTGGTGCTGCCAACATTACTTCACCAGTCAGTCCATCCTTTAAAGTTTGAAATGCCTTTTCCAATTCTGGATTCCAGATTATCTTGTCGGGTGCATCCTTTTTCGTCAGGTCCGTTAGTGGTGCTGCTATCTCGGAGAAATTCCGGATGAAACGGCGGTAGTAGCCTGCTAGGCCCAAGAATGCCCGCACATCTCTCTTCTTTTGTGGTACATGAAACTCTGCCACTGCCCTGACCTTGGCCTGCTCTGGTCGAATCCTTCCCTCACCCATTACGTGTCCCAGGAAGTGACATTCAGTTGTTCCAATGTGACATTTTTCAGGCTTAGCCGTCAGTCCTGCTTCCCTGAGCCGTTGCAGAACTTCTCTCACATGTCGTAAGTGCTCTTCCCATGTCACGCTGTAGATTACCAGATCATCAAGGTAGGCTGCTGCAAATCCTCGAACGTCTGCAAGTATGGAGTTCATCAGCCTCTAGAAGACTGCCGGCGCTCCCATAAGTCCGAATGGCATGACTGTAAACTGGTATTTGCCTAGAGGGGTGATAAATGCTGTCTTCTCTTGGCTGCTCTCCTCCACTGGTACCTGCCAGTATCCTTTACACAGGTCCAGTGTGGTTATGAAAATTGCTCTTCCAAGTTCATCCAACAGGTCTTCTATGCGTGGCATTGGGAATGGGTCTGCTGTCGTCAATTTATTCAATTTCCTGTAGTCGATACAGAGCCTCAGAGAGCTGTCCTTCTTAGGTACAAGGACAATTGGAGATGCCCATGGGCTGGTCGAGGGTGTGATTATTCCTTCGTCACAAAGCTGTTTGATCTCTGCTTCAACCATTGCATATCTTGCTTTGGGTAGACGGTAGGGTGGCAAGTGCACTGGTGGTGCATCACCCGTCCGGATTCGAATCTCTGTCAAGTTTGTCTTCCCAGGCCTTGTTTGAAATACATCCCTGAATTCTTCCACAAGTTCCCCGACCTCCTCTCTCTGCTGTCCTGATAGTCTGTTGTCGATGTCTGGTATTTGCTGACCATTGGTCTGTTCCCAGGTGTGTATGTCCTCTTGGTCTTCTGTTTCTCCCTCTGTTACTAGGCAGATTATTGTAGGAGTTTCCCACCGTGCTAACATGTTCACATGGAATATGCGTCGCGTCTTCCTTCTGTCTATTACAGCCACCTCATATGTTACATCAGTGATCTTTCTGGTGACAGTATAGGGGCTCTGCCAGCCGGCCTGTAACTGGGAAGGTCCCTCCGGTAATAGTACTAATACTTGATCTCCGACATTGAAGTTTCTGACTCTGGCATTCTTGTCATACCAGGTCTTCATCTGTTTCTTGGCCGTCACTGCATGATCTCCTGCTAGTGTGTGTACCAACTCGAGGCGCTCCTGGATTCGCTGCATGTAGTTCAGAACACTTTCAGGACACGAGGCCTTTGCTTGCCATTGCTCTTTTAGCCGGTCCAGTGGGTCCCTCACCTGTCGGCCATAGAGAAGTTCGAATGGGGAATATCCTGTGGTTTCATTCGGCACTTCCCTGTATGCAAATAACACATAAGGGAGTGCCTTGTCCCATTGCTGATCAAATTTGGTGAGCGTCTTTCGTAACATCGACTTCATTGTTGCATGAAATCGCTCCAGCATCCCATCGGTTTGTGGATGATATGGAGATGTGCGCAAAGACTGCAAAGTTCGGTCATCAGCTTCCCAGTCAGGTTTGCGCCACAATCTGACAAGATCTCCTCCGGCACCCCCATGCGTGTGAAGACTGTAACCAGTGCCTCCGCAATTGTCTCTGTCCGTTTTCCTTAGGGGGACAGCCTCTGGGTAACGTGTGCCATAGTCCATGATGGTGAGGATGTAACGATGCCCAGCCTTGGATCTTGGTAGAGGCCCTACCAGGTCGATGGCAATCCGCTTGAACGGCTCTTCAATGATGGGTAGAGGCATCAAAGATGCTTTACTCCTTCTGTGTTGAGCCCCCCTCTGGCATTGTGGGCACTCCCTGCAAAATCGTGCTACATCATCTTGTAGTCCCGGCCAATGGAATCGCTGGGAGACTCGTGCGGCTGTTTTTTCCCGTCCTAGATACCCTGCTATGGGTAGGGCATGCGCCATCTTCAAGACTGTCAATCGGTACTCATCAGGCAGTACTAGCTGCTCTGTCTCCTCTGCTGAGTCTTTTTTCATCAATCTCCTTATCAAAACTCCGTTCGTCCAGCTAAACTCTTGATCTCCTGCATTCGCCTTCAGTCGTACCATCTGCAGGGTAGGATCATTTTCCCGTCTCTTCCTCAGCTTATCTGCACCTCCATCTAGAGGGTGATCTGCATTCAAGGACGATGCATGCTGGTGTCGTTCGGCCCGTCTTTCATTTCGGGTTTGTCTTTTCTTGCTTTCCTTCTCAGGTAAAAAAATGTCTTCTTCAAACACGGGCAAGTCGTCCATGGTGACTTCTGGTCTCTCCGCCTCACCCTCCGACTCCGCACTCTTTTCCCAGGCAGTTGTCTCTGTTCCACTCTGAGCGTCTGCCTTCAGATCGTCTTCCAACTCCTGTTTCTCTTGCCTTGCTCGGCTCCTGGTCGTAACAGCCAATGCCTCCCCTAGATCTGCTTTGTGTTCGATTATTAATGCTTTTAAGAAGCTTACGTCTCTTCCAAGTAGAGCATCATGTTTCAGTTCATTGAAGATGCCTGCTGTTATCCTCATTTTCCGTCCACCTATCTCTATCTTCACCTTTGCCAATCTCAGTACTTTAGACTCTCTTGAGAATGATTCGACCCTCTGTGATTGTCCTGTGTATGCATCTTCTGGGACGAATCTACTATGCACAACCGACTTTGATGCACCAGTATCAATCATAATATCATCTGCTTGCTGTCCAGAGATCCTTCCCGTGTATCTGATTGGTGGTGTGTCAGTGCTTTCATTTTCCTCATCTGTTGCATCCTCCTCTGCCCAGTTCACAGAACTGTTATTTTTTGGGCATGCCCTAGATATGTGTCCATAGGCATTGCAGCTAAAACAGCGTGGTCCCTTTTCACTGTCAAATTTTGGGAGTCGCCAGGGTTTGACTATCTTGTCTGTTTCCTTGTTAGGCTTTCCCCATTGCTTTACGTTCTCATCTGGGAACTTATCTTCCTTGACTGCATTGTTGGCTTGGTTGATGTCCTTCCTGAAGAGGTTAATGCCTTGGGCCCGCTGTTCAGTATAGGGACGCTTGTTACTATCTTTGAATTCGGACAGTTTCTTGTATTGTTCCTCAAAATGTCCTTGATTATGCAGATGTGAGTCTGCTAGTCTTGCTGCTTCTGATGCTGAGTTAGGCTTCTGGTCTCTTACCCATGATGCCAACTGTGGAGGCATTTTCTCCAATGCTGTCTCCTTATCGTACAAGTCTGCTACTTCTTCCATGGTAGTGCACTCTGCTCTCCACTGGGCACTATACTGTTGATATCTTCGCAGATACATTGTCCAGGATTCTTGAGGTCGTTTCCTCATGGATGTCATTTTCCTTCTGTAGTGATCGATTGTCATGTGGAAATGAAGTAGCAGTGCCTTCTTCAGTGCTTAAAATCCCGCTTTATGTGTCTCTCCAGTGAGCTATGGACTTGCCTAACTTCGGCACTCAGGACTGGGACCAGGTGTGCTGGCCACTGCTCCTCGGGCACACTATAATTTTCCATATGCTCTTGGAATGAATTGAAGAAACTTGCCAAGTCATCATCGCATTCCAACTTACAGAATTTTGGTACATGACCTGCAATCAGTCCTGTCGCTCCTGACCCTGTTGACAAAACACTTGATAGGTCCTGCTGATGTATCAGCTCCTCCCAGCATTCCCTTTCTCGTTTGATATCCTCTCTGTGTCTCTGGTCAGCCTCTTCTTTCTCTCTTTCTCTACGTTGCTTGCGTTCATCCTCTCTCTTTCTCTTCCTCTCGCTGCAATCGGTGCTGCTGCCAACGGCGCTCCTCCTGATCCTGCATATGCTTAAGGAGTAGCATCATTGCTGCCATTGGGTCTGTCCCCACATTGCTTGCTTCTGGTTCTCCTGACTGAAATGAGTGTCTTAATTCATCCTCCTCTGAATGGGTCTGGTCATCCTTCTTCCCAGCTGTCTTCCGCTTAGACATCTCCAAATTTACCTGCTCTACTCGTCCTGAACGCAATAACCAGGGAAACTCTGTGTCTGCCTACTGCTCCGCCAGTGCTGTACTCCTGTCGTTTAGGGTATACTACTTGGAACCTCGCCTGTGGACTGTTCCCCTGTCTTCCTGTCAAGAGGTGAATCTGGTAACCATGAGCTGTTTGCGTCCGCGTTATCTGCAGCTGGATCCGCTCCCTATCAATAGTTTCTGGTTCGCTTCGCTGAACCAGACAAATTGAAGCAATCAAACGAACAAGTAGAACGTCAAATACACAAAACTGCTGCGCATGCTCTCTAAATGCTGCCACCAGCAATACGAGTGTGGCGTTAACTACAAAGTCAGCGAACGACAAACTCCAAACGTTAACTAGATGCTTCTATTTCAAAACTGTTGAAAATAGCTCTTCTCTGGCTGAGTCCTGTTATGGTTAGCCCTGTACTGTATAGCTAACCCACAACCTCTGCCTTGTCTGTCTGATATCTGGTCTGAACTCAGTCCCTGTGCTAATTCTATAACTGCTGATAAAGTAATAAGAGAATGTATCTTGACTAACAATATCATACAATACAGAGGGGACTCTCCTAGCTGAGTAGACTGTTCCTTTTATAGGTTATCTACTCAGCTCTGACAGGTCCCTATAGCGAATAACATTACAGCCAATCAGATGACTACACCTGTTAGGTAACTACAACCAATCAAATGACTACACCTCTTAGGTAACTGTTTTATATACTGTCTGTGCATTGCATGACTATATATGTTAACAATAGTTCAACTGTTAGTTAGGAAGCTAGGACGGGCCGACACTCCCTAACAAGCTATAAATAGCTTCTGCCATAACTGGAAACAGCTAGAGCATCCATTTTAACCTGTACCATCCACCTTTTTAATAGTTGTATCAGAATATTCTTTTGGCTTATTTTACACAGTGCCTATGTGTGTAATTGTATCAGCAGTCAGTGTCATGGTGATCAGCCACTTTTTAAACTTACCTAGGAACTCGACCTCCTGTTCTTTGCATCAGTAGTGCTCACAAGCTAGCCAGACTGCTGCAACTGCCACTGGTCTGGTAGGTACAGGGTGTACAATGACAGCCTCAGTCAGAGCTGCCCAGTGGTGGGTACAGGATTCTGAAAAGGGAGTTGCAAATGATGAAGCCAAGCCAGACCCTTGACTGAATTGGTATGCTGAGCTCTCTGCATGGGGGGAAAAAGTTGGAACCAGTTTCAGAAAAACTAGGTCAAAATCTGGATTGCGTGCTTTTTTATGACATTGTCAGGCTGTCAGAAAGGGGGTTTCCATGGAACTCTCATAACCTTCCGCATTTGGCCTTGATGCCACTTTGCTGAATCAGCACTGGAAGTTGGACCTCACAGTACCTTAGATGTGCTACAGCTACCTTAAGTTTTTAATGCTCCAGAGAATTGCTGAAAACTGACATGTTAGACAGCCAGAAAGGGGAAGCCCCCAGGATCTGCCAATGCTGCTGACTGTTCTGTATTTTATTATGTTGCCATGCAAATATCTGTACTTTGCTCTTGCCTTCTGTGGGGCCAAAGTTTTGTGCGGACAAAAGTATTGTAATCTAATATAATATCCACACTTAACCTTGCTTCCATCTTGCTGAATCAGCGCTGAAATTTAACCTCGTGGTACCTTAGATGCCTATGTGCTATACCTTAGATGATTTTCACCCTCCAAAAATTAGTAGATCATAGAGTGATATATACAAATATAGATAGATATGAAATAGCATATTATGGTTTATAGTGGAATTTGGTATAAATACCACACAAGTAATGTAGCAGGGGGGGGAAGACAAAAATATTCACGAGGCAAACTGTCCCTTCTACATCAGGGGTGACCAAAGTTCACTCAACCCCCCCCATACTGTTACATTAATACCATGATACTGTTTCTGTACTTCAAAACGACAAAACATTGACCACCACATTTTCACATGCGATTAGCAAGCGCAATTCCACTCTATTGGTGAACAAAGTGGAATTGCATTCTGATTGGCTAATAACTGAAATATGAAGATTTTTATTTCTGATAATTTTGTGTTATTATAATCTGCATATAACATTATTCATGCTTTGATCCCACACTAAAAAACCAACGCAGTAAGACATTTATTTCTGGTCTGCACAAGGATGAGTTCATCATGCATGGAGCTATATAGGGTTATATATATAAGTGGCCTTGCTGAATTGGAGATGACATTGTTGCCGGAAAAGTCCTGTCATGCTAGCATGGAGATTGATATAATTAATTGCTGTTCTCAATGTTCTCAAGGATAGATTCCAGGAAAATAGATAAATACTATTAGCTTTTCTTTTGGAGAGGCAGAAATGTACACTGCATAGCAACTGACAGTATTCAGCAAACTGCCACGAGGAAAATGCTTCCTGGAGTCAATCATAAGAAAATGTTAGTTATTCTTATTTTTCATTCTTTACGAAGGTTTTTGAGACTGAGACGTCATAAACTAGAGAGTGTACTAGATAGTGAATTGTAATTAATATTATATTTTTGCCCTCCCACTCTTCCTCCTCCTCTCATCTGAAATTTAGTGTTCCTGTTGGTAAGCGCCTTAATTGTGTCATTAGTTCAACAACTCCAGTCCTCCCGCAAGGGATGCATAATTACAGTACTGGACCTGGAAGTACTGGACCTGGAATGACTGGACCTGGAATGGGACACATGGTCAACAAAACTGATACAATTTTTAATAGGTGAGCAGTCTTTCTAGAATCATTAATTCTCCATTAGAGATAAGGGTGGATACAATATTGAATACTATTAGCCAGTTGCATGTTTTGGATGCCATTTCAGGTACCAACAAATCAAGAGAAAGACTTCTACAGCTGTTAAATGTATGACATTTAGTAGTGAAGTGCTTGGCATGAAGCATAAGGGGAATTGTGTACTTGAGCTAGTGATGTATTGTTCACACTTACAATGAGCATTATTACATGCAGGACCCAGGTAGTGTCAAGTTGTACTCTGCAAGGTTCTCAAGAATCAAATATGTAAGCTAAACACCACTAATGTAAGCTAATGTAACAAAAATAATGTTGTAATATAATAGATATAGCTGGCTGTAGATATGCCCTTGTTAGGAGAAAGTGGGTGGGATTCTGTTGTCTTGATCTCGCGGTGCAAGCTGTCCAACTCCATGCATGCATAGATTATGTATTTACCATTGAAGTTATCCAAGTCTCTCCAATTCTATGTAGCTAGCAGACTGTCTCATGTAATAGATGTTCATGGATTAGCTACCACTCACATGTAGTAAATATTGCAAAATTAACTTTTGGTAAAAGTTGAGACTCTCAATCTTGGTCCTGGCACATTAATCTGTACCTGGTCCTGGCACATAATCTGTACCTGGTCCTGGCACATAATCTGTACCTGGTCCTGGCACATTAATCTGTACCTGGTCCTGGCACATTAATCTGTACCTGGTCCTGGCACATTAATCTGTACCTGATCCTGGCACATTAATCTGTACCCACATAATCTGTACCTGGTCCTGGCACATAATCTGTACCTAGTCCTGGCACATTAATCTGTACCTGGTCCTGGCACATTAATCTGTACCTGGTCCTGGCACATTAATCTGTACCTGGTCCTGGCACATTAATCTGTACCTGGTCCTGGCACATTAATCTGTACCTGGTCCTGGCACATTAACTCTTCTCCCGGTGAGTTTATTTGGAAAAAAATTAAAAATTGACCATTAAGTACAAATAAATTGATATTAAATCAGAGGTTAACAATAGTCCCTAGCAACCATATACCACAAGATAGCTCTACTGTTGGACATTATTGTGGTCAATTCATGTTGCTAGGTTAACAAACCGCACATGTATGAATATCATTATAGTGTTGTTTAATATAAAAATTATTAAAATTGTATTGTAGATTATAAATATCCTTCTATTTTCAGCCAACTTTAGGAACAACTGAGATATGCTGTGATATGACAGACGTTTCCCTGTATAACAGAGAGGACATAATTTCTACTGTATAGAATTCCCACCAATATTATTGATACAATTCCCATAACCAATAATATTGATACAATGTACACAGAATCAAAGAGCAATTATACAATAAAATACTCTGTAATTACAACTATGATATACAAGTGTCCTCGTGCAGTAAGACTAGCACTGGATGAAGGTAAGGGGGAGAGTTGAACGTTCCTACTTCTGAGAAAAGTACGTCCTCGTGTAGGTCTACAAGACGAGCGTCCTCGTGCAGTATGGATGAAGAGAGTGGGGTAGGTGTGTTTGCATCACTATCTTTATCAGAACTCATCTGAACATGGGGAAGCTGTGCCATGGTATTATCTCCGTCATGGTCCATCACTTGCTCCATCAAACCTGAACATGATAGAGTTGTTATTCGTCAACTTATTAGACAAGTCAAGGAATCAAGTACAGCTAGAACTATAAAGGAAAGTAGGCTATTACGCAGGTGTAGCTAACACCATGATTTAGCTAGCTCCTCAGACTATCAGGCTTTATATAAAGCTAGCAAAGTACATTGACTTACCAGGAGGACTGCCAGGATCAATGCCTTTGCCTCCAACAGCCATAGCTTCGTCCATACTGCCATGGTTTCGATTGGAAAAGTCTCTGCCGAGTAGCTCTACTTGGTCACGATCCAAACTGGGCTGTATACAGTAGGCTTCACTCTCCCCTTCCTCAGATTCATCGTCAGATAACCCGAAGTCGTTGTAGTTGTCGTCCAGGACCGCTGTGAGCACCTCATCAAAAGATAGCCTTTCGACCATTTTAAAATCTAGGGCAGAATTGACCCCTTGAACTTTACGGGCAGGATTTCCCTAGTTACCATGGCGCTATTGCCGTATAATTTTGAATGTAGCTGCAGCGCAATTTTATGATATTTTTGTTTTGCAAAACAACCCAACGATTGATTTTTTATGATTTTTCAAAAGCAATTACGCCATATGGCGCTTACACCGGGAAAAGAGTTAATCTGTACCTGCTCATGGTACATTAACCTGTACATGCTCCTGAAATTATTGCAATTATTCCTATTCTTTTCAAGTCACTGTG
The DNA here is from genome assembly GCA_028752905.1 of Cladorhizidae sp. MBARI D1340-BT2. Taxonomy (NCBI): domain Eukaryota; kingdom Metazoa; phylum Porifera; class Demospongiae; order Poecilosclerida; family Cladorhizidae; species Cladorhizidae sp. MBARI D1340-BT2. The sequence goes on along the minus strand of JAQNBH010000008.1, from coordinate 47,607,881 downwards.
CCTAAATAAAGGCAGGTGTGGTTTGCACACAGACCAATCAACATAAAGGCAGGTGTGGTTTGCACACAGACCAATCAACATAAAGGCAGGTATGGTTTGCACACAAATCAGTCAACATAAAGGCAAGTGTGGTTTGCACACAGACCAGTCAACATAAAGACTAGTGTAGTTTGCACACAGACCAGTCAAGTTTGCTTCTTTTCTTTGTGCAGGTTTCTTCTGGACTTCTTAGGAGTAGAGAAACTCGCCATTTTGTGAGTTGCTATTTTCGTTCTGTTGATATTATTGCCACTTCATTCATCACTTGGTAAAATGCATGACACAATACACAATAATCTGTTACAAAAAGGAGGGAAAAAAACACAACAGTCAAGTATATTTTTGTTGACGGGTAGTAAACATGAACAGAGACATCATAGAATATCCTCCCATTCTCCCCCCACCCTCCACCAAAATATAATCGTTGCTGACCATGTATCAATATCCTGCTCTCATAAAATGCTCTTATCCCACAGTAGTGCGTGCAAATATATGTTGTGCATTCCGCAGTGATTTTGGATTTGATACACTTTGGGATGTTTTAGGTACACTCAGACAAGAATCATGTATAGGGGTACACAGACCTGAATCATGTAGGTGTACACATCATGTAGGTGTACACAGACCTGAATCATGTAGGTGTACACAGACCTGAATCATGTAGGTGTACACAGACCTGAATCATGTAGGTGTACACAGACCTGAATCATGTAGATGTACGCAGACCTGAATCATGTAGGTATACACAGACCTGGGTGTACACAGACCTGAATCATGCAGGTGTACACAGACCTGAATCATGTAGGTGTACACAGACCTGAATCATGTAGGTGTACACAGACATGAATCATGTAGGTGTGCACAGACCTGAATCATGCAGGTGTACACAGACCTGAATCATGTACAGGTGTACACAGACCTGAATCATGTAGGTGTACACAGACCTGAATCATGTAGGTGTACACAGACCTGAATCATGTAGGTGTACACAGACCTGAATCATGTAGGTGTACACAGACCTGAATCATGTAGGTGTACACAGACCTGAATCATGTAGGTGTGCACAGACCTGAATCATGTAGGTGTACACAGATCTGAATCATGTAGGTGTACACAGACCTGAATCATGTAGTGTACACAGACCTGAATCATGTAGGTGTACACAGACCTGAATCATGTAGGTGTACACAGACCTGAATCATGTAGGTGTACACAGACCTGAATCATGTAGGTGTACACAGACCTGAATCATGTAGGTGTACACAGACCTGAATCATGTAGGTGTGCACAGACCTGAATCATGTAGGTGTACACAGATCTGAATCATGTAGGTGTACACAGACCTGAATCATGTAGGTGTACAGAGACCTGAATCATGCAGGTTAACACAGACCTGAATCATGTAGGTGTACACAGACCTGAATCATGTAGGTGTACACAGACCTGAATCATGCAGGTGAACACAGACCTGAATCATGTAGGTGTACACAGACCTGAATCATGTAGGTGTACACAGACCTGAATCATGTAGGTGTACACAGACCTGAATCATGTAGGTGTACACAGACCTGAATCATGTAGGTGTGCACAGACCTGAATCATGTAGGTGTACACAGACCTGAATCATGTAGGTGTACACAGACCTGAATCATGTAGGTGTACACAGACCTGAATCATGTAGGTGTACACAGACCTGAATCATGTAGGTGTACACAGACCTGAATCATGTAGGTGTACACAGACCTGAATCATGTAGGTGTACACAGACCTGAATCATGTAGGTGTACACAGACCTGAATCATGTAGGTGTACACAGACCTGAATCATGTAGGTGTACACAGACCTGAATCATGCAGGTGTACACAGACCTGAATCATGTAGGTGTAGACAGACCTGAATCATGTAGGTGTACACAGACCTGAATCATGTAGGTGTACACAGACCTGAATCATGTAGGTGTACACAGACCTGAATCATGTAGGTGTACACAGACCTGAATCATGTAGGTGTACACAGACCTGAATCATGTAGGTGTACACAGACCTGAATCATGTAGGTGTACACAGACCTGAATCATGTAGGTGTACACAGACCTGAATCATGTAGGTGTACACAGACCTGAATCATGTAGGTGTACACAGACCTGAATCATGTAGGTGTACACAGACCTGAATCATGTAGGTGTACACAGACCTGAATCATGTAGGTGTAGACAGACCTGAATCATGTAGGTGTACACAGACCTGAATCATGTAGGTGTACACAGACCTGAATCATGTAGGTGTACACAGACCTGAATCATGTAGGTGTACACAGACCTGAATCGTGGTACACAGACCTGAATCATGCAGGTGTGCACAGACCTGAATCATGTAGACCTGAATCATGTAGGTGTACACAGACCTGAACCATGTACAGGTGTACACAGACCTGAATCATGTAGGTGTACACAGACCTGAATCATGTAGGTGTACACAGACCTGAATCATGTAGGTGTGCACAGACCTGAATCATGTAGGTGTACACAGACCTGAACCATGTACATGTAGGTGTACACAGACCTGAATCATGTAGGTGTACACAGACCTGATTCATGTAGGTGTACACAGACCTGAATCATGTAGGTGTGCACAGACCTGAATCATGTAGGTGTACACAGACCTGAATTATGTAGGTGTACACAGACCTGAATCATGTAGGTATAGACAGACCTGAATCATGTAGGTGTACACAGACCTGAATCATGTAGGTGTACACAGACCTGAATCATGTAGGTGTACACAGACCTGAACCATGTACATGTAGGTGTACACAGACCTGAATCATGTAGGTGTACACAGACCTGAATCATGCAGGTGTACACAGACCTGAATCATGCAGGTGTACACAGACCTGAATCATGTAGGTGTACACAGACCTGAATCATGTAGGTGTACACAGACCTGGCTGTACACAGACCTGGGTGTACACAGACCTGAATCATGTAGGTGTACACAGACCTGAATCATATACATAGATGTACACAGACCTGAATCATGTAGGTGTACACAGACCTGGGTGTACACAGACCTGGGTGTACACAGACCTGAATCATGTAGGTGTACACAGACCTGAATCATGTAGATGTATATACACCAAGAAAGGCCCTGTCCGCACCAAGTTTATGTATACACACCAGGAAGGATCCCTGTGTCCCACTAAGTTCATGTATACCAAGGAAGGATCTCCTGTTCAGGCAGTCTGGCTCCTCAGAAGAAAGGAGGGGCATAGCTAGGAACTACTCCCCACATGATCTTCCATTCCTGGGAGGGTACAAAAGCTTTGTTGCTCAAAGGCCAAAGCTAAAAGAATCATGTTGAGCAATTTGGTTGTTTTTCCACAAGCTCTCTCTCTGCCTTGTGCTGACCCCTTATCTCCATAATGTACTGTAACCTCTTTATGATGACTGCCTCTACCATGCTCCCTCTGACAATAAATATCCTCATAACTGCAAGCCGAGTTACTATAGTTTCTTATTACAATTCATCCTAACACATAATGCTAGTATTGTGGTTCACCTCATCTGCTGAGGCAGACACTTCCAAGAATCCTTGGGAGACTCAGTCCTGGGAACAAAAGGTGGTTGGTAAGCTTCCCAGATTGTAGCTCTCTTCACCATAATTGGAAAGACAGCGCTGATTGAATTAACATTCCTGTGAGTAATCTAGGAAACTATCATTTATTACTCGATTAACTGGTCGAAAGTAAAGGAAACAAGAGTGACCCAGGTAGACTACAACCACACTTTATACCATAAATCAGTAGCTATCACTACTGTTCCAAAATATAACCTGTATGAAACTGTACCCATTATTGGTACTTACAGAACCTAAGAAAACTGAAAACTTTTTTGAAAAATACATGAATATTGGAACAAACATGGAGCTGAAAGTTCAACTTTCATACCATGCCATGCTATGTTGACCTTTTGAGACATTGTTTGTAGCCTTCAGGGGGTACAATAACCATTTTTACAAAGCGTCATAAAAACTTGTGGCTCCGACTTTGAAGGTCTATCAATTCTGCACACTTCACTAGATATATAGATCGCTCTCTCTCTCTGTGTACTCTATATATCAAGTTCATAGAGTGACATGTGCAGAATTGATGGACCTCCAAAGTCTTAACCACAAGTTTTTATTTCACTTTGTAAATTGTCCCCCCTTCACACCAACTCAATAGTAGTTTGGTATATATTAAAGGCACCAGAATAAGATTTGGAATGACATCGTCCATATGTAAGATATAAAGTACAGCAGGAGAAAATGTGTTAAGAAAATAAGTGCATATAAGCTGCTAAAAGTAAAGAAAATGTGCCTCATGTGCTGAAGTTTGGCATCCCCCCCCCCCCCCTCCCTCCCTCCTCTCCCCCCCTCAAAAAAAATCCTGTCTACACTGCACTTAAACTGATAAGTGTTGGGTCAGAGGGAAATGCTGATGTTCATTCATCACATCCACACTAGAGCACCAAAATAAACCGTACAAAACAAAAATTATCAGCCTATCTAAGTCAGTCAAAATCATACACTGTAGCTGTAGTGAGATGGAGTTTGTTTTTGTGTCTTTTTCTTGCTGATCAGCTCCTACAGATGCGCAAGAAACATTTTCTGCTGAGAAGAAAGAGGAGAGAGCTCAGGGGAAAATAGAACCAATGAAGGTTGCGAGTGCATGAACTTCAGAAGTGCAGCTGCAGGGTGTATAAACATAGCAACAATTCTCTAGCTATGTAGTTGGTCTAGATAGCTGCTAGTTTGGCCGCAGGCCATAACTCCAAAGTTCCCAACTGCAGCATCACAAAGACGCAAGCGAATGAAATTCTTTTCAAAGCACACCCGCATAGCTTCCCTAAGGCAGTAGCTAAACCAGCAGTGCAAAAAAAACTCTAGTAAGTGTCAAAACCCATGCCATTCATCTTCAAAAATCTCTGCTCTCATGTTTGTTTCATCTCTGTTCTCTGTTTCCATGTTTGTTTCCATCTCTGCTTCCATGTTTGTTTCCATCTCTGCTTCCATGTTTGTTTCCATCTCTGTTTCCATGATTGTTTCCATCTCTGCTTCCATGTTTGTTTCCATCTCTGCTTCCATGTTTGTTTCCATCTCTGCTTCCATGTTTGTTTCCATCTCTGCTTCCATGTTTGTTTCCATCTCTGCTTCCATGTTTGTTTCCATCTCTGCTTCCATGTTTGTTTCCATCTCTGCTTCCATGTTTGTTTCCATCTCTGCTTCCATGTTTGTTTCCATCTCTGCTTCCATGTTTGTTTCCATCTCTGCTTCCATGTTTGTTTCCATCTCTGCTTCCATGTTTGTTTCCATCTCTGCTTCCATGTTTGTTTCCATTTCTGCTACCATGTTTGTTTCCATCTCTGCTTCCATGTTTGTTTCATCTCTGCTTCCATGTTTGTTTCCATCTCTGCTTCCATGTTTGTTTCCATCTCTGCTTCCATGTTTGTTTCCATCTCTGCTTCCATGTTTGTTTCCATCTCTGCTTCCATGTTTGTTTCCATCTCTGCTTCCATGTTTGTTTCCATCTCTGCTTCCGTGTTTGTTTCCATCTCTGCTTCCATGTTTAATACATTTGACTGCTTCTGTTGCACAGCTTCATCTATCAATCTTCGCTAAAATATAATGAAGAAATAGCTGACGGTAATGACATTAGAAATTCTGGATAATCCCCAAATCTATTGGCTGTAATTTTGCATTTCTCCCGTCATCCATGCCTTGTTCTGGCGGTAATACTTAACAGGAAGACCATATGTATCAAAACCTTGGAAGCACCTAGGTTTTTCATATTTCCAGATGACAATGGGAGTTTCCTTTTCACCAGCTGCACTCACTATGAGGGTTACTGTGAATCTCTGCTTACTCTTTTTCCCACCTCAGCATTGCTTTCCTTTCTGTCCAAACCCACGATCAGGGAGTGCTTTCCAAAAGTATCCAGTCTGACTCTCATCTAGACTTCCTTTTTATATCCTTTCACAATCTCAGGCATCCTCTCCTTCCAGGACATGATAGTCTCCCCTCATACATTACCAGATTCACCACTTACAACCACTCCTTATATTGTACCACTTCTTCCACTCTGTTATATAGCTAACCATTGGTTCCCTTGAATTCTGCCTGCCTAAAACTACAGCAATCTCAGCAAGTTGAGGTCCACATGGGTAAATTTTCTTGGAATAGGCCATCACATACCATTGGTACAATGCAGAATACTCTGAAACTGGTTTTTTTTTTACTAGTTGATGCGTTAGATTCATACATGGCTAAGATACTCTCACTGTCCTCAGTATATCTGAAATTTGTGTCTTACCACAACTAAACTTTACTCCAAGGGTGCGCACAGTAATTCCAGGATGCTTCTTTGCTTCATTGATCACATTCACCTTCTTCTCCAAGGAGAGATGAATCTTTTTTTTTAGAAGATGCCATTACCAGACTTCAGCAGCTTGCCTATAGATTAGCTTCACTCAAGACGTCTGACTCAAAGAACTGTCACATGAGAAGACTAGATTCTCTAGCTAGATGGCCTCTCAGCCAGTAGGCAGTGACTTGAGTGTAGCAGAAATACACTCTTACATCAGAGGCTATCATGTCTATAAAGAAGTATGGACTCCTTTCATTGGAGAAGTATTGCTTCTCAGAAGGGAGCCACCTAACAGTTGTGACTTATCTGCTGTTGCAGTGATGAGAGAGGGTGTTGTTGTTGGCCACATTCCCTACAATATTGTCTCGGTCATCTCTCAGTTTCTGAGAAGGAGCTTCAATAAAGGCTTTGCGAGGTGACCGGTGGTGACAGAATCAACAGAGGAGCTGGGTATGATTTGGAGATCCATTGCACATACCGTTTTTATGGACTTAAGCCTTACACTGATATTGAGTGACAGAAAAAATCAGTCTCTACATGTAAATGGACTTCTGTAGCTGCTACATAGCTTAGTATCATGTTGTTTTGACCATGGCAATAATAATTTTCCAATAATTCTTTCCTCATTTTACTGTCATTATCAATGAACATTCAGTTGACATAGCATTAAAATCACCTTCTCAATAATCAACTTCAAATTGTATTCACTCGACGTTTCGACTATATAGATGGTCTAGCCTTCATCAGAAAAAATGAGATGCTAAGGCTCGCGTGAGCCTGCTATATACCAGTGGGCTATCCACCACGTATTATTTTTAATTTTTGTACTGAGTGTGGGTGCAACGGTCCCAAGAAAAAAATAAGATAAATAAATGCATCTGGCCACACCCACTACCACGCCTGATGTCCATTGGAGAGGGGTCGTCTCATATTTGAAAGTTTCTTCAGTGCCTGGGTGCTGTCCGTTGTTCGGAATTGGGAGGTTGTCCTCTATTCAGAGGCTTTCTAAAGCACTATTCCTATGGAAATATCCATCGGTGCATCTGCCTCTGTCCGTTATAAGCTATTTGGAGTGTCCGTTATCAGAGGTTCCATTGTATACAATTGCCATGGACACAATTTAAAATTGTAGAATGAACATCTCTTGTTTATATCATGTTTTCCCCCAGCTATATTACTTTGTTTTATTATAATAGTGCAATATGGTTGTAAATGATTTAAATGGAGAGGGTCACTTACCAAGATGGTCTATATAGGTACCCTCTATGTAGGTACACTCTATATAGGTACACTCTATATAGGTACACTCTATATAGGTACACTCTATATAGGTACACTCTATATAGGTACACCCTTTTTGACTGGTTTTGACCAGTCAAATCATGTTTGTTTTTAAATAGACCCATTTATCATGAATTATTTCAAATAGATAATTTTAGTAGTACCATAAGATGTATAGCTTATTCCAAGAGCCTTCCACTGATATACTTTATGTTAGATCTCCAAAGTACAGCAGCTAGTACCCTAGTCACCTGACCTGCACCAGAGTGACTTGACCTGCACCATAGTGACTTGACCTGACCTGCACCAGAGTGACTTGACCTGACCTGCACCAGAGTGACTTGACCTGACCTGCACCAGAGTGACTTGTCCCTAGGTCACAAAAAGTATATTCATGACTGAAAGTGTGCACTTGGAATCACTTCCATTTATAGATAAAGTGATAACTTATGCAGGTTTACCACAAACCTTGGTAGCAAAATTGCAGAATTACTGACTACTCAGCCATTTCGCTTCTGTAAAGATTAGTGGTAAACCCTGTATTCATTCGCACACATAGTGGTCACTTTAGTACGTCCATAAATGGAAGTGATTCCAAGTGCACACTTTCAATCATTTGTCAGGTCACTACCATTCAGGTCACTAGAATAGACTACTTTCAGTCATTTGTGACTCAGGTCAGGTTACTACCATTCAGGTCATGTCACTAGGGTACTGACTACTTTGCCTCTAAAGTTGATGGAAGTCTAACATGAAGAAATTTTGAATGGGGGCCAAAGCAGTTATGGGTGTTTTACAATTCATGATAAACAGGTGTCATCCCTCTTGAATTAAAGTTGAAAAACAACAGTATTGTTCAAGTAGTTATTGCACTTGGCAGGGGATGTCTCCACAAGCAACCAAATAGCAGAAATGAAACCACTTTTAAAACTAACTTATTTGTTGTAGTTGCTCACCACACAAGTCAGCACATACCATACCTTGTTGTTTGGTATTAGAGTCAGCCAAAGATCACCTCATACATCATCCTTCAAGGACTTGGCAAGAGTTACATGGCCCAGAATTATTGCTGTTTAGTTTCTTGCTTTTGCTTATCAAGACAGTTCATTAGAAAATTAACTGACTGAACTGCATAGCATGACTTTGAGTCATGAAAGAATTTCCAAAGCTACAATCATTACCCATTTCTGATTATAAAACACTGTGTTAGCTAGCCTGATTGCATCATATGAGCTAGCCTGATTGCATCATGTGAGCTAGCCTGATTGCATCATGTGAGCTAGTCTGATTGCATGCTTATCCATGCCTTTTTTGGCTATCAAGAAACAAATTAGTGGATGTGTGTTGTACTCAAACTTTTTATGAATTGACCTTTTTATATGAGAGGAAAGCAGTGATGGGTCACAGATGCATAAGACAAGTGTATTTGAAAAGAAAGGCCAAATAGCCAAAGTTTTCATCAGGTTGTTGTCCCTGATGAAGTGTTTCAGTGACACACACATAGGCTTCAAGAAGCTATTGCCTTAAAATATTTAATGTCAGCTGAAAATAATCGCACAACATTATTTGTTGTTATTAGTTTGTTGTTTGTTTTCTTGTTTCTTTTATTTCTGTTTCTATAATTAGTTTAGCGGTCAGTCAAGTCGTTGCAACATTAAGAGGCTTTCTAACTTGTTTTTCTTGTTTGCAGTATTCAAGTCCAACAATACCTATTATTATCCCCATAGTAAATCTGCTACAGCTTCCTTCAACTTTCTGGTAGGAAAGAACTCGACAAACCAAAGAGCAGAGAAAGAAAAGAAGTCCAGCATTAATCAACTAACTTGTTTCTTGTTGATTGTCGGCATATCCACACTTTGTTGTTGCTACCAACCCCATGGTACAGGATGAGCTACAGCCTTCAGGGATTTGGCAACAGAAAACTCTAAAAACCAAACAGCAGGAAAAAACGCAAATCTCAATATATTAACTGAGCATATGAGCTAGCTGTGTCAATGAATTGATATGCCTGATGACCCTTTACCCACGGTATTTTTCTGCGATCAGTAATCAAATTAATAGTGGATGAATGTATGAGTGCTCCACTAGGATTAGCTATGATTTAGTTAGAGCTTCTTCTCTCACTTACCTTGAGATGATCATTACCAGATAAGAATTTGTGATGACAATTAGCGAGTACAATGATGCAAACAGTACACATGCCTTCTGGCACTAAAATTGTTATGAATGGACCACTTTATTGCAAGCTCTGTGAAGCAAAAAACACGTATCGGTATGATAAGATGAATTTCATGATTTTAACCGGTTGACTGGTTTACTATCTTAAAGAAAGACTCAAGGCATGCTGAAGATCTTGACTTAAGGCATGCTGAATATCTTCTTGACTCAAAGCATGCTGAATATCTTCTTGACTCAAGGCTGCTGAATATCTTTACTCAAGACATGCTGAATATCTTCTTGACAAGGCTGCCGAATATCTTCTTGACTCAAGGTCTGCTGAATATCTTGACCCAAGGCCTGCTGACTCAAGGCTGCTGAATATCTTGACTCAAGGCATGCTGAATATCTTCTTGACTCAAGGCTGCTGAATATCTTGACCCAAGGCATGCTGAATATCTTCTTGACTCAAAGCATGCTGAATATCTTCTTGACTCAAGGCTGCTGAATATCTTTACTCAAGACATGCTGGATATCTTCTTGACAAGGCTGCCGAATATCTTCTTGACTCAAGGCTGCTGAATATCTTGACTCAAGGCATGCTGAATATCCTCTTGACTCAAGGCTGCTGAATATCTTGACTCAAGGCATGCTGAATATCTTCTTGACTCAAGGCTGTTGACTTGACTCAAGGCTGCTGAATATCTTGACTCAAGGCATGCTGAATATCCTCTTGACTCAAGGCATGCTGAATATCTTCTTGACTCAAGGCTGCTGAATATCTTCTTGACTCAAGGCTCCTGAATATATTTTTGACTCAAGGCTGTTGAGTATCTTCTTGACTCAAGGCTGCTGAATATCTTGACTCAAGGCCTGCTGAATATCTTGACCCAAGGCCTGCTGACTCAAGGCTGCTGAATATCTTGACTCAAGGCATGCTGAATATCTTCTTGACTCAAGGCTGCTGAATATCTTGACCCAAGGCATGCTGAATATCTTCTTGACTCAAAGCATGCTGAATATCTTCTTGACTCAAGGCTGCTGAATATCTTTACTCAAGACATGCTGGATATCTTCTTGACAAGGCTGCCGAATATCTTCTTGACTCAAGGCTGCTGAATATCTTGACTCAAGGCATGCTGAATATCCTCTTGACTCAAGGCTGCTGAATATCTTGACTCAAGGCATGCTGAATATCCTCTTGACTCAAGGCATGCTGAATATCTTCTTGACTCAAGGCTGCTGAATATCTTCTTGACTCAAGGCTCCTGAATATATTTTTGACTCAAGGCTGTTGAGTATCTTCTTGACTCAAGGCTGCTGAATATCTTGACTCAAGGCATGCTGAATATCTTCTTGACTCAAGGCTGCCAAATATCTTCTTGACTCAAGGCTGCTGACTCAAGGCATGCTGAATATCCTCCTGACTCAAGATATGGTGAATATCTTCATGACTCAAGGCTGCTGAATATATTTTTGACTCAAGGCTGTTGAGTATCTTCTTGACTCAAGGCTGCTGAATATCTTGACTCAGGGCATGTTGAATATCTTCTTGACTCAAGGCTGCTGAGTATCTTCTTGGAGCTACCAAGTTTAGTAAAGATGTTTTTGAATTACATATATACAAACAGGTGGGAATGAACTCACATATTGGAACAGGGTAACCAGGTCGTAGTAAAACTTACTCTTTTCCATTCTTTATATATATATCTACTTTCTAAACATTTTTCATAATCAAGAAACAGATTAGACGTGCAGGAAATTAGGAGACCTTTAAGAACAGATATATGGGTCAAAGGTTGTGCATGGGAAAGAAAGAAGGGAAAAAAAAGGGTTTTATGGTTTTGATGGAGTTTTCCTTTTCATTAATGTCTGCCAGTTCACTACTTCAAGCATAGATTCAAGACATACTTGAAGAACTGAAATGGCTGAAGACATTAAGAAGCTGCTACCTACACAGGAAGGAAGATGGAAGGCTAACTACAACTGTTTACAGAAAATCGACACTCACTATATAACCTGTACCTTAATTATAGATCACATCAACCTATCCATGTCAGAAGAAGAGTGGTAAAGAGCTTGTATTATAGAGCCAGGAGAGTAGTGACCGAGAAGGAGGACATTTTGGAAGGAAGAACATCATTTGAATAAGGTCTTTATAGAGAAGAGTTATCCGTAAACTTTCATCAACCTTTCGTCTGCAGATACATCTAAACGTAAAAAGGAAGGTAAGTATACTGATGCAGGCAATGAGGGGTCTAAAAAGAAGGATCCTATGGTAGTGATTTTTTATGCAACAGGGATGAGTGAAGACATCAGGAGGGTCTGTGGGAAGTTCAACATCAAAGTTGTTTTCAGATCGGGAAGAACTCTGAGGACACAACTGAGCAGAGGAAGGATGTTTTACCAGCAAATATGCCCTCGTGCATTGTGTACTGCATCCCTTGTAGCTGTGGTAAATGCTACATAGAGGAGACCATCAGAAGACTGGAGACCAGAGTGAAAGAACACCAAAATGCCTGTAGAAAGTGTGCTAAAAAGAAGTCTGCAATTATTGAACATGCATGGGATATAATGGACATTCTATTTTGTGAGATGAAGCCACCATCTTGGACCAGGCCAGAAAACAGAAGGAACTGCTGATGAAGAAGGCATTGCACATCAGCCTTGCACCCGAGGGGTTCAATAGTGGAATGAACTGGCCTGGCTGCTGGGGAGCCACTCTCAACTTGAAGCCATGACCACCATAATTGCTTATTTGTTTATTATTTATTATTATTTTAATTTTATTTTTATTATTATTATTTATTTATTTTATCTATTATTATTGTATTATTTTATTGATTGTATTATTGTAGCGGTAGTATTATTTTTATTATTATTATTAATTATTTTCACATCCAGTTCACGTGCTTGATGCATGTGCCGAGATGTGGTTTTGTAGCATGTGGCTGGCTGCCAGTGGCAGGCTCACGTGAGTCTTAGCTTCTCATTATTCCTGATGAAGGCTAGAGCATCTGCTCAAAACGTCGCGAGAATACAATTCCAAGTTGATTATTGAGAAGTTTATTGTAATTGTGTTTTTTTGTGTGCTAGTTTTTTTGTTGTTGTTGTTGTTTGGGGGGCAGTTGGTTTTTGGGGGGAATTTTGTCACCCTATATAAAACACTCAGTACATGCTTGGAATTGAGGATCAACACATGTGGGGACTAGAGAGCATTACTGGGTATTAATCTGCACATGTTTTGGTCTAGAGGGTGTTGGTCTGCACATGTTTGGTCTAGAGGGTGTTGGCTGAACATGTTTGGTCTAGAGAGTGTTGATCTGCACATGTTTTGTCTGGAGGGTGTTGGCTGCACATGTTTTGTCTGGAGGGTGTTGGTCTGCACATGTTTGGTCTAGAGGGTGTTGGCTGCACATGTTTGGTCTAGAGGGTGTTGGTCTGCACATGTTTGGTCTAGACGGTGTTGATCTGCACATGTTTGGTCTAGAGGGTGTTGATCTGCACATGTTTGGTCTAGAGGGTGTTGGTCTGCACATGTTTGGTCTAGAGTGTGTTGGTCTGCACATGTTTGGTCTAGAGGGTGTTGGCTGCACATGTTTGGTCTAGAGGATGTTGGTCTGCACATGTTTGGTCTAGACGGTGTTGATCTGCACATGTTTGGTCTAGAGGGTGTTGATCTGCACATGTTTTGTCTGGAGGGTGTTGGCTGCACATGTTTGGTCTAGAGGGTGTTGGCTGCACATGTTTCATCTAGAGGATGTTGGTCTGCACATGTTTGGTCTAGAGGGTGTTGGCTGCACATGTTTGGTCTAGAGGATGTTGGTCTGCACATGTTTGGTCTAGAGGGTGTTGGCTGCACATGTTTGGTCTAGAGGGTGTTGATCTGCACATGTTTGGTCTAGAGGGTGTTGGCTGCACATGTTTGGTCTAGAGGGTGTTGGTCTGCACATGTTTGGTCTAGAGGGTGTTGGCTGCACATGTTTGGTCTAGACTCTAGAGGGTGTTGATCTGCACTTGTTTGGTCTAGAGGGTGTTGGCTGAACATGTTTGGTCTAGAGGGTGTTGGCTGCACATGTTCGGTCTAGAGGGTGTTGGCTGCACATGTTTGGTCTAGAGGGTGTTGGTCTGCACATGTTTGGTCTAGAGGGTGTTGATCTGCACATGTTTGGCTAGAGGGTGTTGATCTGCACATGTTTGGTCTAGAGGGTGTTGGCTGCACATGTTTGGTCTAGAGGGTGTTGGTCTGCACATGTTTGGTCTAGAGGGTGTTGATCTGCACATGTTTGGTCTAGAGGGTGTTGGCTGCACATGTTTGGTCTAGAGGGTGTTGGTCTGCACATGTTTGGTCTAGAGGGTGTTGGCTGCACATGTTTGGTCTAGAGGGTGTTGGTCTGCACATGTTTGGTCTAGAGGGTGTTGGTCTGCACATGTTTGGTCTAGAGGGTGTTGATCTGCACATGTTTGGTCTAGAGGGTGTTGGTCTGCACATGTTTGGTCTAGAGGGTGTTGGTCTGCACATGTTTGGTCTAGAGGGTGTTGGTCTGCACATGTTTGGTCTAGAGGGTGTTGGCTGCACATGTTTGGTCTAGACTCTAGACGTCTAGAGGGTGTTGATCTGCACATGTTTGGTCTAGAGGGTGTTGGCTGCACATGTTTGGTCTAGAGGGTGTTGGCTGCACATGTTTGGTCTAGAGGGTGTTGGTCTGCACATGTTTGGTCTAGAGGGTGTTGATCTGCACATGTTTCGTCTAGAGGGTGTTGGTCTGCACATGTTTGGTCTAGAGGGTATTGATCTGCACATGTTTGGTCTAGAGGGTGTTGGTCTGCACATGTTTGGTCTAGAGGATGTTGGTCTGCACATGGTTGGTCTAGACTCTAGAGGGTGTTGGTCTGCACATGTTTGGTCTAGAGGGTGTTGGCTGCACATGTTTGGTCTAGAGGGTGTTGGTCTGCACATGTTTGTTCTCGAGGGTGTTGGTCTGCACATGTTTGGTCTAGAGCAGGAATTTTTTTAACCGTTCCTCCATCATTTACCCCCTCAGCCTGGTGTACTTCGACATTTACCTCCTTACTCCTATACCAAAAATGCATAGCCATCATAAAGGCACAGAAAAGTAAGAAAATAAGAAAACACATTTATTATCTAGGTTTTGTATAAAATATAGTAATATACTTTGATATAGATAGAAATGAAAAGAAATGATATAGTCCATTCGTATCACAAAAAAAAAAATCAAACAGAAACACCAGAAGCATTATCAGTGGGAACACTGCTGATTCATTAAGTCAACCAGTTTATTTATTCGAGGAGCTATTGATGACAACACTAATATCGTCATCAATTTTCACGTGATTCCTGACCTTTGTCTTCATTGCTACTAAACTTGAAAACCCTGATTCATATAAGTGTGTAGTGACAAATGGAAGAAGCACTTGGAAGGCATGCTGAGTAAGAAGTGGGAATGAATCTGTGAGTTTTATCCAAAAATCAACACCAACCTTTACAAATTCTTCTCTAAGATTAGCAGAGGATTGTAGATCAATCACCTCATCTTTTGCTGGGTCGTCATCTTTCATTTCTGACAGTTCAGTGGTAAAAGGTCTTATTATCCATCTCTCTGTAAAAATCATGTCTTTTGAAAAGTAGCCAGTGAAGTTTTCCTTCAAGTTTTCAAATGATCTGTGATGTCTTCATTTATCTCAGGTAACACACTAGGTCTTTTACTAATGACCTCATCCAAGTTTGGAAAATTTGCCAAGTTACTTTGATGAACTCTTTGTACCTTTAAGTCCAGCTTTATCTGCAATGCCATAATCTTTTCACTTGCTTCAACAATGGTTACTCATGTTCCCTGGAGTTGTTTGTTGACTTGGTTAAGATGGGTAAATATATCTGAGAGGTATCCTAAACAGGCGATGAACTTGGGGTCAGCAAAGTTTTCACATAGCTTTGAATCCCAGCCACGAAGAAAAATCTCTACCTCAGTATGGAGCTCAATAACACGATTAAGAATAAGTCCATGTAAAAGCCACCTCACCTCAGTATGAAGCAAAAGAGTTGAATGCTCAGAACCCATCTCATCGCAAAAAACTTTGAACAAACGGTGATTCAGTGCTCGGGCACAAATGAAATTAACAGCCTCGACAACTTTCTGCAAAACCATTTTCAGATTTTCAGGAAGCGTTTTTGCAGCCAATGCATGTCTGTGAAGAACACAATGTGTTATTATCACATTGGGTGCCTTTTGCTTCACAAGTGCAGTGAAGCCTAATCTCACTCCCATCATGGCTGGAGCTCCATCAGTACAGATTGAACCAACAATGTCCCATGTGAGATTGTTCCTTTCAAAGAAGTCTTGTGTTTTCGACATTATCAGTAGCCTCTGTGGTTTGTTGGAAATGTTCACAGAAGAGAAATTCATTCTTCACTTCTTTTCCACATATGTAATGGACAAAACAAGAAGTTGTGACAAATTTGCAACATCACAGGATTCATCAAGTTGCAAAGAAATTTTTGCTGGGATAGATTTGATCTGTTTAATAACTTGTTGACAAACATCTTGAGACATTTCAATAATGCATTGATGAATTATGTCATTAGAAAGGGGAATGTCTTGAATCTTCTGTTTTGCTTCTTTCCCACATACATGTTCAACCATGTCTAAGGCACAAGGTTTCATCAGCTTCTCGGCAATGTCACGAGGTTTCATTGCTTTTGCTATTTGCTGCGCTACATGATAGGAAGCTGCAAGCATTGGTTTCTTCTTAAATACGGAGTCAAGTGTAGGCAGTGTTCCTGCAGCCCTAAACCTAACTATCTTTACTTCAAATTTAGCACGGCCATTAGATGCATGGGCAGGATGTGTAGCTTCCAGATGCTGTTTCAGTATTGAAGGTTTCAGTGACCCATTTCCAAGAACTTTTGAGCACAGCAGACACTGAAGCTTCTCCATACCATCCACAACAATGAAGTCAAAGCCATATTGTACATATGAATCAAGGTATGTACGTTTCTTGGACATGGCAAAATCTGAAAAGAAATCATTATGTAATATATAAACTATGGCTACTAGGTCTATTCAACTAATATACTACCTGAGACCAAGGTCAAAGGTAGTGTATTAGTTGAATAGACCTAGTAGCCTTAGTTCATATGTTATATACCGTGGTTGTTCTCTGATCTCCAGCAGCTGAACTATTGAGCTATTGTGAGCTAGCTTAAACTAGCTATTTTCTCTGAGCTTTAATGAGCTAGCTAGCTATAGCTATAGTAAATAGAAATTTTGGTTTGTAATGAGTTTTTCTTGAATAGATATGCCAGTGGAAGGGACATGATGCTGAATAGCAATGAAAACTCTCCCAGACATATATATAGTAAAACAATGAAGACCAAAGGCAATAGTGTGAATTATAATAGTAACCTCAGGTAGTGTTCTGGAGTATGTGTGTTGGTCCTTACAAATTGCCAAGTACATATTTTAACTGCAAAATGAGCTGGCTAATTCAGTCATGCTATCACTTGCATTTACATAATTAAAATTCCTATATATTTGATCATTCTTTGCTGTTACTGTACTGTGTTGGGTTACAGGTATGCAAATTCTAATCATGTGTATGAAACTGCTGAACTTGATGCCAGCAATCTTATACAACTGTAAGTACCAGTTCAGTTATTCATAATGTCTTGCTAAATCTCACTTTATGTGTACAAAACATATTCCAACTTCTTACCTCTCCCTCTCCCCTGCCACCCTGCTCCTCATTCCTTCTTCCTCATACCCTTCTTCCACTTCTTCCCCCTCTGCCTTCTACCTTTTCCTTCTTACTCCTCCATAGTTTGTTTCAAGACCTGTCTATTCAAGGTAAATTAGATGCAGCTCAGCAGTGTTCTCTGGTATTTCTCCTTGACAAGTTGAGAAGATTGCCCATGCAGCAACCATTCTTGTGTGTTTATAAAGCTCCAAGGTCTGCTCCGAAGAATATCATCACATTCATAATCCGTTGTGGATAGACACATTTTTTTGTATATAGCTAGCTCTAACACTACTTGCATATATTAAGTATGCATAAATTTGTGTGGATTATATTATATTCATAATCCATTGTGGATAGACATTCTAAAAGTACTTTATAGATAATAGAGCTATTGCTCATTTGATCAAAGATGCAACTAGGTATATCTTAGAATAGCAATGCTGGTATTAACTGGCAGTATTGATGTTCTGCGCATGCGTACATGTATGGCAATAATGGGTAAAGGGTCGTGTATGAGGATGTGTCTACAGCTAGTGTATAATGTTATCTAGCTATTGCATAGTATTTTCTATCTCCCTCCAAGTCTTAAAGGCTGAGTTAACCCACTCACCGTCATAAGCGTATATAATATACGTCCAAACCACATAATTATCGGTGAAAAATCATTAAAAAATCAATCGTTCGGTTGTAAATTAAGATATGAATATCCAAAAATAGCTCATTTCTTGCTCTACGTACGTGCCGAATATAAGAACCGTACGGATTCGGTAACTAAGGTAAAGTAAAATTGAAATCGCTGACCGTTCACTTTTTGATCAAGTTGGAAATGACGGTCAGACTAAAGTTCTTTCTAGGATTCAAGACGATGACTACATCCTATCAGAGGACGAAAATAGCAGCTAGGAAGGTGAAGTAATCTATTCCTAACTTGGGAAGAGTAGCATTGATCCTGTAATTGTGCTATCGATGGGTGGGAGATACTTTTTGGACAATTTTGTGCCGCTCGATAGTCTGTTTGGGCGGAGGAGAGTCTAGCAGTGACGAAGAAGACTATGCCAGTGAGTTTTGTTTACTTGCTAGCTAAGTAGCTAGCAAGTAAAGCATGTTCTGGATAGAATGGTTTAGCTGTTCTTTCGTGGGACAATCCATATATAAATTCATTAGGTCGAGGAGGCAATACTTTTTGTTTATGTTGACATTATTCTTTTTAGATATGGTGCAACCAACGCCTTCAGTGTCACCCTTCCTCAAAGCCACTTCTTGTGGAGTTCATATTCCTTCGGTTCATACTCGTTCAAGGCCTGTTGGTCAGCGTAGTCGCAGAACTAGAGGCAGTAGTAGAGCTAGGAGTAGTCAACTTGGACGTCTGAGTACACGTAGTCAAGCAACTTCCAGTATTCATTTGGATACCTCAATGGCTTCTTGTACCAGTCATGTTTGATGCTACATACATTGTGTACCAAGTGTTATAAGAGTAAATGAAATGTGAAAATATATATTCCTTGATGGTGTCTATACATTACATTGTGGTAGTGTGTGGTAGTGTATAGTGTGTGGTAGTGTGGCACAATGATGTCATCTTGTATGTTGCTGGCCAGTATCTTATCAAGCCTCCATCACTGTCTGAGTGGCTGAAAACAACTTGATTATATACCATACTAGAGGGGGAAATGAAATAAGGCCATATACGTGTGTGCACGTACATAGATCATATTACTACAATTGTTAATTATCTGTGAAACCAGAACTCAAAACTTCTAATTAGATTCATGACATTGTGGTTTGTTTCTATGGCAACTGTAGGTTACCACAATGTTGGTCATTATAAGGGCTTTCATGTGAACTATGGTTGCTAAGGACTTTAGTCAACCTTTGCTGAAATAGCATTGCATATGTCTATGCAAGTCCATTTTTTGTAATTTTTCAAAATAAAGTCAACGGTGAAAGGGTTAATAGTGTAACCGGTCTGGTGGTTTCCTATCTCTGGTGGATCTTCGGAGTGGTGGGGGGGTGGTTGGGGGGCCTGGTGTTTGGGGGCTGCCCTGTTTCGGAATGAGGGGGGCAGCTGGTGATGCTGGAGTCTGGATCTGTTGGCTTGGGTTCGAGATCTCTGGTGGTGGAGGGGTGGTAGGTCGGGTTGGGGAGTTGCTCTCCTGGGGTGGTGGGTTAGTAGATCTGCCTGAGCTCGGGGGTGGGTGGTATTGGGGTGTTGGAGCCTGAGTCTTGGGAGTAGAGGTGTTTCTTGGTATTGGTTGGTGGATGGGGATGTAGACCCTCAGGAATCTTCTGTTCCTCAGTGTTGTGCGACCGTAGCCATCAAGTCTGACTAGGTATTGGTGGTATTGGTGCACCGAGTCAGTCCTGTCCCATTTGGTGGGGTGGTGGCCTACTTGGTTTTGTACCCTCACGTGGTCACCAACCTTGAGTGGGGTCAGAGGCCTGGTATGGAGGGTCCATCTGTCCTGGGCATCTTGGTGCCTGTGTGAAAGTGCAGTTTCCCTTGAGTCCAGCAGGTCCTTCCAAGGTTGTAGACGCTTGTACTTCCCAGGGAGGATGGGGATGAGGTAAGTGCTGTACCATTGTCCATTATATATGCTACATTCACGACTATTCTTTTAAGTTAGAGAACTGCCCAGTCATTTACAACTAGGTAATGCTGCTACAAATGATTTGTTAAAGTAAATACAGACTGTTCCTACTTGCAAGGAGATAAACTTATAAGGCACTTTATTCCTGAGCTCAAAAATAACTGTTCCACATGATTGGTGGTCCTACCATGCAAGTTATCCACTTACTAGAATAGAATCGGCTTGATCCTGAGAATACTAGCATTGGATCTTCATTAGACTGAACAGTTACCTCTAATTTCTTCCAACCACTTGTCTCAAAATTCGGAGACACACAAATGGCCCTAGTCTTACTGAAGTAGGAACCAGAGACCTTTATGGATCCAACAAATGTACAGTTGATAACATCAGCTGAATCAAAGCATGGGCCGACCAGAAAGATGACGGTTCCTCCCAGCATGTGGCCGAAACTAGGAGCAATAAAGAGAGAGTCTAGAAAGAGAGAGAGCAAATGTTAATATCCTATGTCAGTTAGTCTTGCACACCAAACCATTCCTGACTTTGTACGGAGAGGATCTGGCCAATTGATGCTGAGCATTTTGTTCTGAGCCCCATTGAAAAGGGTTGGGCAATAAAGGGGCATTTGTGTTTGGTACAGGGTTTTTTAATTATTTTTTATTTTTGGCGATTCAAAGGCTAGCAGGTCAAAGATGTTAGTGAGTCACAAGAAAGTGTGTGTGTGTGTGTGTGTGTGTGTGGAGTTATCAAGACAACAAGGTACATGAAGCACATACCACTACTCACTCATCCATTTCCAGTGGGGCTCAAAACAAAATGCTTTTTGCCAAAGTCCCTTTTGGATATAATGAGAGTAATGACAATAAAAACAATGACCACACTATGAATACCATTACAAAGTAGAACATAACAGAATAGTAAATTTAAAAAAAATGCAGCATCAACAACAACAACAACACAGCAACACAACACAACAACAACAGCATTATCATCAGCATCAACAACAACCCAGCAACAACAACATTATCATCAGCATCAACAACAACACAGCAACAACAACATTACCATCAGCATCAACAACAACACAACAACAACAACATTATCATCAGCATCAACAACAACACAGCAACAACAACATTATCATCAGAATCAACAACAACACAGCAATAACAACATTATCATCAGCATCAACAACAACACAGCAACAACACATCTCTCCTCACTTCTCATGTTACACATGGAGACCACAATCTCTTCTGTGTCCACTCTAAAGGCCCACACTCCATTCCTCCCAACATTACTGGTGCGGGAGATATTGATAATATCTGCTGTTCGGGATTCTGGGATGATGGCAAATCGAATTCCATCCCCCGCATTGAATCCCACCTGAGCTGGTGTACCCCCCAGGCCACTCATACCGCCTGAGTCATCTCCTGTAGTCCACTGGATGAGTCCATCGGCATAGAGGAAGAGGACAAAGGAATTCACACCATCACTGACTAGGACACACTGGAAGGTGTTAGTCTGAACCAAGCAAAAAAAAGAATTCTGAATGTTGGGGATGCTAGGTCACATTAAATGCACCATTAGTTCATTACTATAATTATATGGTAACTTGCTGTGTTGCTGATGACTTTTATTGAGCAACAACAATAATAGTGAAATAGTATTCATTTTCTGTTTTACTATTCGGTCTTATATAATTGCATGAAATAGAAATCAGCTACATCAAACAGCCGTCACTAGAGTAATGTAGTTAGGTCATGTGACCAGAAATCACATGACAACAGCTGGTCATAAATGTGGCAGATCATCTCCCAAGTCTCTATGCAAATTCAGACTCGTCTCTAGCTTCCTTCACGTTTTTTTCTCCATAGATGGGTCTTTGGCTACAATCCAGCGGCTTTCACACAAGACCAAGGAACAAGACACAGAGAGTTATTCCTACTATTTTAGACGTGTCAAAATCAATTATTATACTGTTTAGATTGCTATATCACACATGATAATAGCAATACAATTATAATAATGCAGAGTAAATAATAATAGTACTTTAATTGTAATGTCATTGTTCTATCAACATTATGAGCACATTTTAGAGTTATGTTTCTAAAGAACCGTAGACCTTATTTATTATTATTATTATTTTGTGTGTTAGTGTGACTTCATGCAGACTCACGCGTAGCTATTGCGTACGACTATTCCCAAGGAGACTTGGTTATGTTTTTTTTGTGGTAATTATTTATAAGTCGTCATTCTCTATCTGACTTTATAAATAACTTTTAACAGTTCATAATTCTCTTAATTGGCACTACCTCTCTTGGCTTACTTGGATTCGTCACATTTGGTGGTAGAGGTGGGATTATTTTCACCAAAGAACAAAGCTACATAATGTTGGAGTGTTCATGAGCACTACCACTGGAGTCAGACTGGAGTGGGAACTAGCTATAGACCAAGAATGAGACTGCCAAACAAACAAAGCGGGCCATAAAATCTACACAGTGGAGCAGAATAGAGGAACAGATCTGAGGAGTTCAGGAACCTAAGCAGGTTGTCAAGGAGATTGAGATTCTGATGACAGATAGAGTTGAACTAGTAGCAGGTTTCGAACTGGAGCCCTGTTGCTGGTAAGAGATGCTGTGAGAGAGGAAACAGAGAGATGTGGAGTGTGCCTAGGAAAGGTAAGTTCGGGAGGAGGAGCATTGCTGGCAGGGGGAGGACAGGCTGGAGCATACCCACTAAGCTGATAGAGCAGCTCTCAGAGGACAAGAAGTGCAGCAGTTGGCCATCCTCAGAGACTTGTTGGAGGAACCCACAAAGTGAGAGTGCAGTAGTGAGGCAACAGAATTTCTAAGTTACAAACGACAATGAGATTGAGGCCTCCCTGACCACGTTCGAACACATAATGAAGGCCTGCAACATTTCTAGCAATTAGTGGGCATACAAGCTGGCTCATGGTTAGTTGGAAAGGCACAGCGAGCACTTCAGCCATAGGAGCTGGCAAGTCCCACTAGCAAAGGGTGACATAAACTATTATCTGAATTCTAATTTACTTATATATGTTCTAGATAATGCACATCTATTCTAGTTAATGCACCGCTATTGTATGCCCACGAATATGTTGAATAAAGCTTGTGTTGCTCTCCTATTCGAGACCTGCCTTCAAGTTTAGGACAATTTATTCAACATAATCGCTATGGATGGACAAGCTCCTGAAACCGTATCGCTTGGACCTGGACCCCAACGTGCCAGATGCTGCTAAACAGTGGAAGCATTGGCATCGCACCTTCACTAATTTTCTGGACGAGTGCGTCGAGACTTCACCCGATCGTCCGCCCAACAAACTCAGAATCCTGCACAACTATGTGTCGTCATCTGTGTATGAGTTTATAGAGGAAGCTATATCCCATGATGCCGCCGTCGGGATCTTGCAAGACTTGTATTGCAAGACTCCTAACGAAATATTCGCTCGCCATTTGCTCGCCACGAGACACCAGGAGTCGGGTGAATCGTTAGATGAGTTTCTTCAAAAGCTTCGCCGCCTGAGCAAGGACTGTAACTTAAAAGCTGTCAGCCCTGAGTAGTACCGGGAGGAACTCATCAGAGACTCCTTTATCAATGGACTCAATTCTCCTCTGATAAGGCAACGTCTTTTGGAGAACAAAACGTTAACACTTCAAGAGGCACATGCCCAGGCTTCTGCTCTTGACATTGCTCAGAAGAACTCTGATGCCTACGCGAACAATGTTGGCCAGCTTGCAGCCATTCAGCGAGAAAGAGAAGACAATGGGCAGAAGTTTTTGGAAAAGCGAGAAAACGCCACTGATGAGCCCGCTATTGCAGCATTGAAGTACCAGACAAAGAAGAAGTGCTTTTACTGCGGTGATCCAGCACATTCTCGTGAATCTTGTCCTGCCAGAGACGTTGAATGCCATTCATGTGGTAAAGTTGGACATTTCTCGAAAGTCTGCAAGTCATCGAAGAGCTCAAAACGAGGCACTATTGCATCTGTCTATGCTTGTACTCCGACTCTCTGTGCAGTGAATGTGGCACTCCCACCAAACAGTCTCCGATATGCCGCTACACACTCTGTGATAAATGGACAAAGGGTACCGACACTGATAGATTCCTGCAGTTCAAATAGCTTCATCACTCTGTCTACTGCACATAAGCTCTCTCTTGGAATAACACCTTCATTCAAAGAGGTGAACATGGCATCAAGTAATCTCAAAGCTAAAATCAGTGGAGAATGTTGTGTCGACATAATCATTCATGGTCAGCGCTACCCTTCGGTCTCTCTGGGGGTTATGGAACATCTGTGCTCTGCCATTATTCTTGGACAAGATTTCCAACAGAAACACAAACGAGTGGTGATAGAGTATGGGGGGACACTGCCTGACTTCACTGTTTCTCAGGATAATCTAAGCTGTGCTCTCGCAGTAGCATCTACAAAGAAAGCTTCTCTTTTTGAAAATCTACTTCCTTCTTGCAAACCAATAGCGACCAAGTCACGTCGTTTTGGCCGCATGGATCACATTTTTATAGATACGGAGGTGGAAAAGCTGCTGAAAGAGGGAATTATTGAGCCTTCGACATCGCCCTGGCGTGCTCAGGTTGTAGTCGCCCATGATGAGTTCAATAGGCACAAGAAGAGGCTCTGTGTGGACTATAGTCAGACAATCAACCTATATACGCTGCTTGATGCCTACCCACTTCCACGTATCGAAGATCAAGTGAATATACTCTTGCCCAGTACAAAGTTTTCTCGACATTTGACTTGAAGAGTGCTTATCACCAGATCGAAATCCTTGCGGATGATAAGAGGTTTACCGGGTTTGAAGCGAATGGAAGACTTTACCAATACACCAGAATACCCTTTGGCGTAACCAATGGAGTAGCCAAGTTCCAGAGAGAAATGGACAGTCTTGTCGAGGATGACAAGCTCACAGGGACTTTCCCTTACATGGATAATGTCACCGTTGCCGGTCATGATCAAGCAGAACATGATCTGAATGTGAAGAGATTTCTAGCATCCATAAAGGAGCGTTGTTTCACATTGAACGAGTCAAAGTCGGTGATATCGGTCCCTGAGATTAATATTCTCGGATATTGTGTTGGTAATGGAACCATAAAGCCTGATGCAGAGAGGCTGCGTCCACTACAGGAATTGCCACCACCTTCAACGTTAAAAGGTCTGCGTCGTACACTTGGTCTTTTTGCATATTATAGCAAGTGGATTCCTCATTTTTCTGACAGAGCTAAACCTCTCATAAATGCAAAGATTTTCCCTCTAAATGCTGAGGCTTTACAGAGCTTCAGTGATCTTAAACAGGAACTCCAAAAGGATTCACTTCATAGCTATGATGAATCGAAGCCATTTGTTGTTGAATGTGACGCATCCGATGTCGCTGTGTGTGGCACACTCAATCAAGGAGGCAGACCGGTCGCTTTCTTCTCACGCACATTAAACAAGACGGAAATCAATTACCCGCCTGTGGAGAAAGAAGCAACAGCCATCATCGAGTCAGTACGCAAGTGGAGTCATCTCTTTTCAGGTCGTCACTTCTCTCTAGTCACCGACCAGCGTTCAGTCGCGTTCATGCTGGACAGCTGGAAATGAACTAAGATCAAGAATAGCAAGATACAGGAGTGGCGACTGGAGCTAGCGTCCTTCTCCTATGATATCAAGTACCGCCCAGGTGAACAGAATGCTGCTCCTGATGCATTATCCCGTGCTTACTGTGCAGCCACTGAGTCTACCACTCTCTACGATTTACATGCTGGCCTCTGCCATCCCGGGGTAACAAGGATGTTGCATTATGTTCGAGCAAAGAACCTGCCATTCTCAATCGAGGAAATAAAGCATACCTGCAAATCATGCCGTATTTGTGCAGAGTTGAAACCGCAGTTCTTTCGTTCATTTGAGGGGACCCTGATCAAAGCCAGCCAGCCAATGGAGAGACTCAGCATCGATTTTAAAGGCCCTGTGATTTCTTCCGGCAGAAATTCATACTTACTGGTCGTTGTTGACGAATTCTCCCGTTTTGCCTTTGCTTTTCCATGTCCCAACATGCACACTTCCACGGTGATGAAATGCCTTGATGCCATATTTGCTCTATGTGGCACCGCCGGCTTCATCCATTTGGACAGAGGTCCATCCTTGGTCTCGCGACAGCTTCAGACGTATCTGAACCAACGCGGTATTTCAAGCAGCAGGTCCACTCCGTACAATCCGAGAGGCAACGGGCAAGCCGAAAGATATGTGCAAACCATATGGAAAAGTGTCAGATTGGCAATGAAGTCACATGGATTCCCTGAAGGTGCATGGGAACTAGTCCTCCCAGAGGTACTCCATTCCCTGAGATCCCTGCTCAACACCTCAACAAACTGCACACCACATGAGCGATTCTTCTCCTTCAGTCGTCAGTCACCCTACGGAACCTCACTTCCATCCTGGTTGGATGCGGGGGAGCCAGTCTTACTCCGCAGATTCGTGCGAACTCACAAGGATGATCCTCTGGTTGATGAGGTTCAGCTAACTGATGTCAATCCACTTTACGCCCACATCAAGTACAAGAATGGGCGCGAATCTACAGTTTCTCTGCGAGATCTAGCACCATGCCCAGCGCCGAGGATAAGTCGTGACAAGCAAGTTATGGAAGAACCTGTGACAACCCCAATTGAGAGGAAGCCTCTGGAACATTCTCTAGATCCAGTTTCGCCTCCAGAGCTGCATCCGCATGATCCATGTGAGCTGCGACGATCATCCCGTGAGAAACGTCCGCCAAAGTGGCAAGATGACTACATTTAACTCAGCCGGGAAGAATGACATAAACTATTATCTGAATTCTAATTTACTTATATATGTTCTAGATAATGCACATCTATTCTAGTTAATGCACCGCTATTGTATGCCCACGAATATGTTGAATAAAGCTTGTGTTGCTCTCCTCTTCGAGACCTGCCTTCAAGTTTAGGACAAAGGGGGCATGGGAGGACTTCACTGTACCCTTTTGATTCACAATAATGCCATTCAGATTGCAGGGAGTTCCAGATGGATGATTCCATTTACGGACTACAGGACTAGCTACATGGAAGCCTGCCTGGATGACATAACAATCTACAGCAAGACCTGTAGTGAAAATACAACTCCTTTGCTCACATTTTTACTTCTCTTAACTGGTATACTTTACTTGGCTCACTTGGTTTATTTCCTCTGGATGTTTAGTAAACAATAAGCTGTTAAGTGCTGGTCTCAATGTTGTTTCAATCTCTTTGTTAGATGTGTATATATGTGGCACCTCACAAATCACTGTCACTGAATAAGAAAATGCAAAATGTAGGAGATGTCTGATGTCTATGGTATGTCTGTCCCGAGCTCCATCAGCTTCAGTCCTCTTCCTATAGTGGCTAGCCCTCCTATTTCTGTTGTGGGGCCCCACCAAGAGACATTAGTTATTGTTATTTTCACTCTCCTTTTGCTGTGGTGGCCCCAGCCTAATCCAAGAGACATTGGTTATTGTTATTTTCACTCTCCTAGTGCTGTGGTAGTCCCAACCTAATCCAAGAGACATTGGTTATTGTAATTTTTATTGGCTACTAAACACTCCAAAACAAGGAGTACCAAGTTCAAATGAAGATTCACCTCATTTTGGTCTTGTGACTGGTTTCTATGGCAACATACACTAACCACAATGTTCATCAATACAAATGCTATCACATATGGTACGGTTGCTAGGAACTTTTCCAAGATAACAAAGTGTATTTTCACATAGGTTGTGTTATAAATCCACCAGTGAGAGGTTTAATGCTTATATGTTCAGCGGGATCCTGTTTTCATGCTGACGTCTGCCATCACTTGTGTACATGGAACAACAACTATTACTATCCATACCACTTGAGACCCACCATCTCTGGACCTTGTCATGAAGCAGAGCACTTTGAACCAGGACTTATATTGTGTGTGCAGAATGAGATGAATCTTTGATAAATCTTATATTACCAACTCTGGTTGTTTATTCTATTCCCCCCATCCCCCCTCCCCGCTTCTAACCCAACTAACCTGTAAGAAAAAGGGGGCTTAACTGATCCTTACTAAACACTATTGCTAAATAATGCACACTCACAGAAAAATTACTTTCCATAATTGGAATTAGAAAGTGCCAGTGAGTAGTACCACTGGCTAGAGGAAGCTCTACTCTCTACAATGAGTATTATCATTAGGCGCTAAAATGTAAGTACGTGGTCAAGCACTCTGGGTGGAAAATTAATCTCAAAAAAATTATTTTCCACCCACGCGCTTGACCGCATACTTATGTTTTAGCGCTTAGCGCCTAATGATAATACTCATTGTATAAAGTAGAGCTTCCTCTAGCCACTGGTACTGTCTTCAATTGGGAGTTAGAAATGCAGAAAGGCAGGCTGGTTTTGAGGGACCCGAACTTTGGCTTGGATATGGTTGTACCTCTCCAACAGTTTTAGTATCAAAAGAGAGCACACAGAGATCTATGTATGGCACCACAGTCTGGCTGTACAGCACCACAGTCTGACTTTACAGCACCATAGTCTGACTGTACAGCACCACTCTCTGACTGTACAGCACCACAGTCGGGCTGCATGGCACCACTGGCTGCACGGCACAAACATAGTATGGATGCACAGCACTGCAGTCTGGCTGCATGGCACAAACACGGTCTGGCTGTCAGCAGGACACTAGCCAGCAGTTTGTTGTTGAGGTACAGCTATGTCTAGGAGTCCCAATCCTTCACTTGCTAATAAGCTAACCTTTTTATATTGTTGTTTTTTTAAGCACACTGAAATATCTTTGACATCAAAATTAAATGCATTGGAGCTATTAGGAGCTATTAGGAACCTTAAAACTATTATATATTTAAAAAATAAAAAGCAGATAAATTTCCTTTTGCACAGACCCATATTTTCTTAGGCAACTCTCCTTTAGCAGCTGCTTTCTAATAGAGGCCTCCACCATCGTAGTCTCTGCTTTCTAATAGAGGCCTCCTGCACTCATAGTCTCTGCTTTCTAATAGGCCTCCTCCACTTATAGTCTCTGCTTTCTAATAGAGGCTTCCTCCACTCATAGTCTCTGCTTTCTAATAGAGGCCTCCTACACTCATAGTCTCTGCTTTCTAATAGAGGCCTCCTCCACTAATAGTCTCTGCTTTCTAATAGAGGCCTCCTCCACCCATAGTCTCTGCTTTCTAATAGAGGCCTCCTCCACTCATAGTCTCTGCTTTCTAATAGAGGCCTCCTACACTCATAGTCTCTGCTTTCTAATAGAGGCCTCCTACACTCATAGTCTCTGCTTTCTAATAGAGGCCTCCTACACTCATAGTCTCTGCTTTCTAATAGAGGCCTCCTACACTCATAGTCTCTGCTTTCTAATAGTGGAGGAGCTCCACTCATAGTCTCTGCTTTCTAATAGAGGCCTCCTCCACTCATAGTCTCTGCTAATAGAGGCCTCCTCCACTCATAGTCTCTGCTTTCTAATAGAGGCCTCCTCCACTCATAGTCTCTGCTTCTAATAGAGGCCTCCTCCACTCATAGTCTCTGCTTTCTAATAGAGACCTCCTCCACTCATAGTCTCTGCTTTCTAATAGAGGCCTCCTCCACTCATAGTCTCTACTTTCTAATAGAGCTCCTCCACTCATAGTCTCTGCTTTCTAATAGAGGCCTCCTACACTCATAGTCTCTGCTTTCTAATAGAGGCCACCTCCACTCATAGTCTCTGCTTTCTAATAGAGTCCTCCTCCACTCATAGTCTCTGCTTTCTAATAGAGGCCTCCTCCACTCATAGTCTCTGCTTTCTAATAGAGGCCTCCTCCACTCATAGTCTCTGCTTTCTAATAGAGGCTTCCTCTCATAGTCTCTGCTTTCTAATAGAGGCTTCCTTCACTCATAGTCTCTGCTTTCTAATAGAGGCCTCCTCCACTCATAGTCTCTGCTTTCTAATAGAGGCCTCCTCCACTCATAGTCTCTGCTTTCTAATAGAGGCCTCCTCCACTCATAGTCTCTGCTTTCTAATAGAGGCTTCCTCTCATAGTCTCTGCTTTCTAATAGAGGCCTCCTCCACTCATAGTCTCTGATTTCTAATAGAGCTCCTCCACTCATAGTCTCTGCTTTCTAATAAGGCCTCCTCCACTCATATTCTCTGCTTTCTAATAGAGGCCTCCTCCACTCATAGACTCTGCTTTCTAATAGAGGACTCCTCCACTCATAGTCTCTGCTTTCTAATAGAGGCCTCCTCACTCATAGTCTCTGCTTTCTAATAGAGGCCTCCTCCACTCATAGTCTGCTTTCTAATAGAGGCCTCCTCCACTCATAGTCTCTGCTTTCTAATAGAGGCCACCTCCACTCATAGTCTCTGCTTTCTAATAGAGTCCTCCTCCACTCATAGTCTCTGCTTTCTAATAGAGGCCTCCTCCACTCATAGTCTATGCTTTCTAATAGAGGCCTCCTCCACTCATAGACTCTGCTTTCTAATAGAGGCCTCCTCCACTCATAGTCTCTGCTTTCTAATAGAGGCCTCCTCCACTCATAGTCTCTGCTTTCTAATAGAGGCCACCTCCACTCATAGTCTCTGCTTTCTAATAGAGTCCTCCTCCACTCATAGTCTCTGCTTTCTAATAGAGGCCTCCTCCACTCATAGTCTATGCTTTCTAATAGAGGCCTCCTCCACTCATAGTCTCTGCTTTCTAATAGAGGCCTCCTCCACTCATAGTCTCTGCTTTCTAATAGAGGCTTCCTCTCATAGTCTCTGATTTCTAATAGAGCTCCTCCACTCATAGTCTCATACAAATAGAGGCCTCCTCCACTCATAGTCTCTGCTTTCTAATAAGGCCTCCTCCACTCATAGTCTCTGCTTTCTAATAGAGGCCTCCTCCACTCATAGTCTATGCTTTCTAATAGAAGCCTCCTCCACTCATAGACTCTGCTTTCTAATAGAGGCCTCCTCCACTCATAGTCTCTGCTTTCTAATAGAGGCCTCCTCCACTCATAGTCTGCTTTCTAATAGAGGCCTCCTCCACTAATAGTCTCTGCTTTCTAATAGAGGCCACCTCCACTCATAGTCTCTGCTTTCTAATAGAGTCCTCCTCCACTCATAGTCTCTGCTTTCTAATAGAGGCCTCCTCCACTCATAGTCTCTGCTTTCTAATAGAGGCCTCCTCCACTCATAGTATCTGCTTTCTAATATCTAATAGAGGCCTCCTCCACTCATAGTCTCAAAAACAATCACCACTATTGAATACTCAGCACTCAGGCACGATCTTGAAATCAATTGAACTTTGAAAATACTTCACATTATTATTCTCCTTTGTTGATATGGATGCCTCAAGCTAAGATAATTTGAACAGAATAAAGTCACATTCATATACTTCTTGCTATGCTGTAGTTTACTCTGCCTTGCGTGGGGCCCTGTTGTTGCCAAGTCATTATTTACTATGCCACGTGGTGCACCTGCACTTGCCTCCCAATAAATAAATAATCATTTTTGCACCGCCTCTCTCTCCTCAATGCTAAAATGTTTCGTAGCCATGGTTACCATTCATGCAAAAAAAAAGGTATACGGAATTAGATCTAAAAATGGAAAATTTACGACCCAGCACATGTATAACTTGATATCATTATATATAATTATACTATGATTGGGGTGATCAAGTAATGATTATCTAGATATGAGTATCACATGACTATCATGTGACTATTTCACTACATACCTTGTCAAAATGTTGATCAAAGTATCCAACACGATCCCATGTTGCAATGAAGAGGAATGTTGGCTTAAAGTTTCTCTGACTGAAGAAGTACAACATGACTTCACTTCCTGCATGTTGTAAAAGAGTTGTGTCAGTGCTCGCTTCTCGATACCACACATGCCCCACTCCTGATAGTGTGTCGACATCAGCCCAGTAGGGGGCAATCATTTGATGGCTCCAACCGAGGGGGAACAGTGCTGGATTGAAGGTCCTTACACTACCGTCAAAGGAGATGTAACCATTGTTGTTAACCTGTGAAAATAAGCATAAATGTTTAACTTGGTGTCTATGCAAATGCTAATTTTTATTTCACCACAGGAATCAATCATTTTTAATATCTGTCTAGCTTTAATGTTTACCTCCTTCATCAGATTAGAGTTAGTTATAGCTTTTATACTGAGCTAAGCTTAGCTCAATCAAAATTCTAAAAGCATATTATGATCACAAAATATTCCATTGAAATGTTGAGAATATCCACAGAACATTAGCTGATCAGAGATCTCAATGACTTTTAGTTCTTGTGTGGCAGTGTAATATTGCAAAGACTTCCAACGTGCGTATATTTTAGCTAAAGAATTGTAATGCATGTAGCAACCAATAATTTTGTGAATTTTGCATCTATATACCCTTATAAATAAATTTATGCTATAAATATAGGTGAATTTATATATATATATATTAACGGGGGAGGCTCCAATGATCTGGATGGTCTGGACCACTTCCAGTACATTATTAAAGTTATGGATGTGGTCCATTAGGAGGTGCATGTGTATTTTCATGCTATTTACGCCAGCTACGAACAGCACCAGGAGCAATCATGCAGTGCAATGCATCGTATCTGCACTTCACTTGTCACAAGAAAGATGAACAACTTGATGATATTTACATGTTCACTATATCTCATAGACAAACTTGGCATATTTCCTTAATTAGAATGTGCCCTTGAATAAGAACACACCCTCGATTACACCACTTGATTAGACCACAGCTGGGCAGCTCATGAAATGTGCAGTAGTAACCTCACATGTAGGACCTTCACAGTTCATGGTTGTTATACTCACCTCAGAGGCTTTGTTCTAGCTTCCTCATTGTTAAGAGACACCACCCAACACCTCACTGAGGCTAAATAAGACACTAACTTGTTCATAACTCAGCCAGCCACTGAATATTCTACACAGCACAATCAATGTTGATTAACCTAAGAATTCCATAGTTGAAGACACCACAACTGGCGACGAGGATGGCCACTCAGGAAAGAACCCATGGCGCACTCGGACCATTTTGTGCAGAAACCGACTCTCAGAAATCATACATTGAAAGTGCCATCATCTACTTCACTGCTGATAATGTGGCAGAAGACATAATTATTGCTACAGTCTTCTGAAGTGAATTGGGTGAAATAACTTGTGCAGTTCTACGCAATCTGGTGGCTCTTCATCTACCCGCAGACAAACTTTTATGGAGATCACTGTAGCTCTGGAAACTACCCAAACCAATTGTGGTCGCACAATTTCACTTTCATCGATGGGACCAGCTTCCAGCTGAAGGTGTGTCAAAGTACATAGTAGAGCTGAGACACTTTTCCTACCCATTGCAACTTCAGGATCCACCTGAGCGAGGATCTAAGGGATCGGCTAGCTGGTGGACTTCGCTCCAGAAGTGCACAAAAATGGTAGCTCTGAAAGACCTACCTTCAAACAAGGTTTCGATATTGCACTGAACTTGGAGGCTGCAGATAGTAACAGTCAAGCAAGCAAGGATGGAATTCTAAGATATGTCATGGCATCAATAATCTCCACAAGACCAAGCAAGACCCACAATCAGAAATGCATTGCTGTCAAATCTTCCTATAGATGTGGGAATTCTAACACATCTCAACAAACTGCAGATTCATGAACACTACCTACATGCTGGAAATGTGGCAGGAAGGGGCACATGCTTCAGCATGCAGATCCAGCAAGAAGAATACTTGAGCTCACTATGTGGAACAAGAACCTAGAAGTATCAACCTTGCAGGAGAGCTGCTCCTCTTTGCGATAGGTGATCAATCACCCAGACGCTGCACCTGATGTGAATTAATAATTGAAGGCACACTCCAACACAGATGGAAGTGGACACTGGGGCAGGAGTATCAATCACCGAGAAGACAAGCGAGAGACTATTGCCTAATGTGTAGTTGTACAAATGTAATGTCATATTGAAAACTTACACTGAACAGAGATTGCCAGTGCTTGGGGAGTTATCCCTTCATGAGACTGAGACTAGTACTCATCTCCGGTGAAGGACATACTCTCCTGGGACATGACTGGCCACAGTTTACTGGAAGCACATCTTTGTGATTTCATCAGGGAGTGTTGATACACTGTTGGATCAACTCAAAGTCATCTTTGAGGAAGGACTGGTAACAGTGAAAATATACCAAGCAATGCTTAAAGTGCAGGTGGGGCCACCAAA
Source organism: Cladorhizidae sp. MBARI D1340-BT2 (assembly GCA_028752905.1). Taxonomy (NCBI): domain Eukaryota; kingdom Metazoa; phylum Porifera; class Demospongiae; order Poecilosclerida; family Cladorhizidae; species Cladorhizidae sp. MBARI D1340-BT2. The sequence goes on along the minus strand of JAQNBH010000008.1, from coordinate 47,573,431 downwards.
ATTTTGGAAGTCACAATCTGCCACCAAGGACACTATTAGAGCGGACGCTACAGGCTACTATACTATTGACTCTTACACTCAGCATAGTCCTAGAGTACACTAAGAATGACTCACCAGGTCATTTCAAGCAAACTGAAGCCATTTCACAGCCAGCACACAAACTTACTGTAAGGAGACATACTACTTTGGGGAATTTGCGTTCTCATTACAGATAAACTCCAAGGAAACGTGTTGCAAGACCTTCACAGCAACCACCCGGCACTACCCATTTGCAGAAGGGAGCCAGAACACATGCCTGGTGACCCTAAGTCAATCAGCATATTGAAAAACTGGTAAGTTGTTGTATACCATGCCAGGAATCGAAGGATACCCTAGCCATTGTACTCTTGGATTTGGCACCAAAACCATGGCACATCGATTTAACGAAATTCATTTTCAAACCGGGTGCTTGACCACGTACTTAAGTTTTAGTGCCTAATGAAGCCACTCGTTGCATAAAGTAGGGCTTCATCTAGCCACTGGTTCTAATTTCAGCTCTCTAGCACTTGGCAATCTGAAGATATTTATGTGGCAAAATCAGGCATTCAGGTTTTGAAGTTCCCTCCACTTTAGCTCCAGTAATTTGGCTATAGTTATAGCTATAGTCAATGAGAGCACACAGAGAGACCTATCTTTTGAGCTATATATCAAGTCTATACCATAAAGTCTCTAGATTCTATGGAGCTATAAAGAGGTAACCACAGTTTTTTTAAACAATTTACTAAAATGGTTTCGTCACCCCTTAAACAAAATCACAGCACTTGAACAACACTAAAGTCCTCAGCTACCGCACACACAGGCAAACATCAACAGTCTCATTCTTCTTCTCTCACCATTAATTACCAAGCACAATTACCACACATACACTAATCAATTGACCAAGTAGATGACCTCAAGTCCATCACAGGCACCGAACATCTACAATCCATCTTGATTAACCTTTGAAGACAATACAAAATGCTGCATTCTTTGACTTTGTTGATGAAGGTGTACATAGGCAGCAATATTTGGTAGATGACTTATTACTAAGTCAGCACTTTTACAGTGTTAGCGTAATAGCCACTCCCAGCCTGCTCCACTTCCTGACCTGACCATCTTAAAATTGCCCAAGCCACCTCATATATAATTATGCTTCTAACTTCTAATGTTCTGAATATAATATGATGGATATATAGTTACCTATATTGTTAGGAAAATCCATCATGCTTTGCACATGTACAATAAAGACATAATTACTCTGATCATGATCTAGTCCCTGGAATCCTAGCCAACATAATCTCTCAAAAAAAATTTCCTTGAAATAAAAGTAAAGCTGAAAAATCTAAAAAAATCTACAAATTCAAATATTGTGCCATCAAAATGGTGAATACAGTAGCTTGTTGTCAATTTGCTGTATCACGAAATGTGCCATCTTCCTCAGTTCCAATTCAATTCTCAGTTCCAATTCAATTCCCACCCAAGAACATGTAGCTAGCTCTGTGAGACTAATAAACTAACACTACTAGACATACATTTCATCATCGAGAAACAAAGTGGTAGAGAATTAGTCACTTACATAGAGGCTAGAGTGAGAACTTCCAGAGAATGGAAAAGGTCTGTTCAGTTCGATTGGCCCTGCTGCTCCATCGTCGTTGCGTTCTAGCTCTAGATCACCTGCAGAGCTTCCAAAGCAGAAGAACTCGGACAGGGGAACTGCAGTTGCGTTTTGTAGCAAGACACAACAGATCAAAATGCCCAAACTCCAGTCCATTTTTATTCGTAGCCTGATATATACGTTATACGCACTCGCTCCGCAGACCCAGGGTGCTTAATAAGTGAACCACAATATTATGGCGCTTACAGTACCACAGCAATCTCCATCCATCTACTCTGCCCAGTTAGAATATATAAAATTTTAAAAAAAGTTATATATACACAGTTAAAGCACGGCCATAGTTTTGAAGCTGGGAATCAAACTTTACTTGAATATATATATATATGTGCGTTGTGTGGACTCCAAGCTCTCTGAAAACTAGCCAGCTACCACAGCAGACGGTATTTATTGAGCGTGAACAACAGAGTCCATAAGCCAGACAACTGGGGGAATAATGCCAATGTGATCTGAGGTGAGCTTTATTGACATCTTTAATGATTCTGTGAGGTAATGAAATATGAGATTTTGAGGAGGAAACATATATGAGCTAGACAATGAAGTTGGTAAGTGGAAGGAAAAGATGAAGGTGAGAAAGGAGATGGATTTGGAGGAGGAAGTGAACAGTAAGAATCTGCTGAAGTTCTAAGGAATGATGCAGGGGTGGAGAGGTATGTGAGGTCCATGCATGGTCAGGAAGGTGTGAGGTTGCAATTGAAACTGGAGGACTGCATCAGGATGGTTGTTAATAATTAGCAATAAGAGATATGACAGTGGAGCAGGGGAAGATTGACTGCTACCGATGGATGAGGTGCGCAGAATTGTAGGGGCTTGACAGGAAAGTTGGCATTGCTGTTGGGGATGGTGTGGAAGGAGAAAGTGATGCATGATGGAGGAGGTGGGTGAATGTGTAGGTAAGGATGTGGTGGCAGAGGAGAAAGGAATTGTTGTATGGTGAGATGGAATGAGCTATGGTCGCCTTCCCTCTCCCCTCTTTGAACAGCGGGACATTCTTAGCTATAATATCAAGTCGAGATGTGGAATAATTAGCAATAAGAGATATGACAGTGGAGCAGGGGAAGATTGACTGCTACCGATGGATGAGGTGCGCAGAATTGTAGGGGCTTGACAGGAAAGTTGGCATTGCTGTTGGAAATGGTGTGGAAGGAGAAAGTGATGCATGATGGAGGAGGTGGGTGAATGTGTAGGTAAGGATGTGGTGGCAGAGGAGAAAGGAATTGTTGTATGGTGAGATGGAATGAGCTATGGTCGCTTTCCCTCTCCCCTCTTTGAACAGCGGGACACTCTTAGCTATAATATCAAGTACTGTTGTTTTTGTCATAATATATATATTAATTTTAGTTCGCTCTAAAGTATCAAGATAAAATTATTTAAATTTTGGCAACCACTTATCGCAAATTATTCATTGTTGCCAGTCCGATAACCTTTATGGTATTAATCAGGTCAAAGTCATTAACTAAATTTACTCACTTGACATCTTGGCTATATGCTCTACCCTTCATCAGGAATAACCTTTGAGTGTGATTATCAAGAAAGTAATTGTATCTGTACTATCTGAACTGAGAGTTCATTGAGGGATCAACAAAATGTGTCAAAAAATTGATAAAACTCTCAAAATTCATGTAAGCTAGACCGTTTGATAGAACTAGCCATCATTCATGTAAATATTTATGATATTTTTCTATAAACTTAACCCACTCTGTGTAGTGGTTATAATATTGTGACAGGAGCATGCACACCTGTGGAGAGTAGACAGGTTGTTGGTTCTGATAGCAAAGAATAGGAAGCATTTGGTGTTTTCTCATCCTCTTGGACCTTTGTCATAGTCATTGGCGGAACTGTAGGAATATAGGGAGTACCGGTTCTGGGCCACTTTGGCCTACAATCTATAATATTCTATTATTTAGACTTAGAAGAGGTCCAGGATTACGATGTGATCCGGATGCTGAACTGATATTGGGGTCAAAGGGAAGATTGCCCCAGAAAAACTGGGCCAGCTCCTATAGGAGAAAATAGTTGTCAGGTAACAGTTCCCTCGTCCATTTTTCCTGTAAAGAGATTTTTTTAATTTTTTTATTAATTAATTTTTTTTAAACATCCGCACGTGCTAGGCACGTGTAGTGGCACGTGGTGGATAGATAGCACTGGTATATACCAGGCTCATGCGAGCCTTAGCATCTTGATGAAGGCTAGAGCATCTAGTTGAAACGTCGAGGGAATAGAAGATGATTATTGAAAAGGTGATGATAAGTTATTATGTCAACTGAGAGTTCATTGAGATATCTTGTACTGGGTTAGAGATGAGAATCCTTAGAACATGAGCTGCTTGCAAAACATTCTTTCTTTGGGGAGTTGTTTGGACATAGTACCCTATGTATACTAGTGCAGTAGGCCATACACCCTTTCTCTCCAACTAGATATATGAATCTCTCCACTAGCCACTATTGTGTGAGGCCACACACCCTTTCATCTTCACAGCTGCCTAATAATTTCCTTCTTGAACTTTGATCCTTGTTAAGGGATGTTTTAGAAATTCATCTGCTTTCAATAATGGATGATGGGGGTTCAAAGTGAGCCAATACCTGCTAGCTCGAGGAAGGCCCCCATTCCACACACAAGGAATCTCCTAGGTACTCCACAACCCTACCAACTCCTTAAAGGAGGCCCCCCACCCAACCCAATGAGGACAAATCCCCTGGAAACTACAACCATACCAGTTCCAAGGAAGAAGCCCACCTTGGAAACATCCAATCAGAGGCTGACTGTCCCAAGAGACCTCCATCCTTCTTTCAGTTGGAGAAGACTACCTTCTCCAATCAATTATAGGGCTGGCACATGCTGGTACTTAAGAAGAACTCACTTCCCCAGAGTCAACAGGGTTTCCTCGATGGAGCCTGAGGGTCATCTATTGAAAGCTTGTTGAAGAGCTGAAATTTCAGCTCTCCTTTAGGATGGATTCAAGAAGGAGGATTAGGTAGAGATGCCTACCCAGTCTTCTGCAGTAAACAAATAACACTGCTTCAGGAAGGACAGGAAGAAGAGATCCTTGCTGCCTTCAGCAAGATGCATCAAGAAGTCTTGGAGAAAATGGAGTCACTTAAGGAAAATGTCAGGATGAGTGGTCAGATGCATCATCAAGTTCTGGTTAGATATTGCATGATATCGATCATTTTGTGGGGGTTCCTACCTTCTTCTACCTGCAGAAAAGAAGAGCATCGTCAACAGAGAACAAGTAGGATGAGACCACTAAATTCACTCTTCGTGCTGCACTGTTTCCTATAGTCCATGTAGCTATATTGAACCTGGCAGTACCCAACCAATGATGACCTAGACAATACCATCCCAGTTGGCTAGAGCAAAGCAGTATGCAGGACTGGCTTTCGAATGGACAAATGGGACCGCACCACTTCGATTCTATAAGGTTGAAGAATATTCCTTTTTCTTATTATTCATGGTTCAACAAATTCCTGCTCCTCATATCAAGAGTGCAGATATCCATCATCTGCATTCTGTGAGTGCTGCATCAGTTTCGAGGGGGGGACGAAACCATTTTTGTAGTATTTAGGTTGCTACGGAAACTGAAGGGAAATTCCTGCGTGTCCGTATTTTCATATGGTCTGTCGCATGGGCGGTTTTCCCACCCTAGAGGACATCATACAAGGTAACATAATTATTTGCCACACACCTTGCACACACACACACGCCTCCTCTTCTGTCAGTGCAGAATGAAATCACCATCATTTCCACAGAGAAACTACTGTGCCAGACAGTGTGCACAGAATTCTTGTTCCTGATTCCCTGTGAAATGACCATTTTCCTATAGTTGTAAATATCTTCATTATAATATTTTTAATTACTTCTGTTCTGATTTCAATATTGTCAGATATCAGCTCAAGTACACCAGCCTGTGGCTTCCAGAGTAAATCCAATGTGTATTGACCATATTAGCTTCTTCATAAGCACAGCTCTCTTTTCTACGTTACACCAGTAACTGATAGCTGTAACAGTACTGAGACTAGTATCAGCAGTGAGAGCTATGCCAGTGCCATCAGTAGCAGTTGTGTCAGTGAGGGCGAGAGCAGTAGTTTTGAGTGTGAAGAAGATGACCTTAATGGGCGAGGGTTGTGTTACTGAGTGATATAAAGACGAGTGTGTTGCATTGAGTGTGGAGCTGGCCCTATGAGGATTTTACATTTTTCCCTTTATTTCTTTTGTGAAAACTGTACGAAATCCACTTCCATACTTTGCATTAAAATTGGCAGGAGAATGGAAAAGGTAGTTTTTGCTGGGTGCAGGAAGTAGTTATGCCACTGAGAAAACCTTTTTTGTCACGCTAGACCTCCAACTATTTCAAAGAATGTCTACATAGAGCAACTTGTAGTTATTAAACAAAGGTCATGGAGAAAGCCTGAGAAAGCCTAAGGCAAGCCCAAAATGAAATTCAAGAACAGTTTATGACCCAAACCCTCCCAACCTGTGGATGTTCTTGTTAGCTGTGATGATACTTGGCAGAGAAGAGCATTTTCTATCTCTTTTTGGAATACTTTTTGTCCTTGGTTTTTAAACTGAAAATGTTCTGGATTATGTTGTGAAATTGAAGTATTGTATTAGTTGTAAGTTGTAAACATTAGAAACTGCAAGATAAGGCAATTAATACATAATAAGATAAGGCAATGAATATTTCAAAACATAATAAGATAAGGCAATGAATATTTACAAAACATAATAAGATAAGGCAATCAAAACATAATAAGATAAGGCAATGGATGGACACATACAAAAAATTGGAAAGATCACATTCTGGTCAGTGCAGTGCAAATTTTGAAGGGAGTGCTGCAGCTATGGAGTCACGGGAGCTCTAGATTTGTTTGAGAACTCTTTGTCCCCTCAAGTTGAGGAAGAAATACACGATAGCAGGTGGAGATTCTAAAACACATGCCCTTCTTGTTGAAAAGAAACTGTATGGCTCGAGCTGCCTGGTAGAGAAGAATGATTGTGTGGGGCACATACAAAAACATGCGGGTATTACACTTTGAAACCGAAAGGTTATATATCAGGTAAAAAGCTTTTGTACGGCAAAACCATTGGCGGTGCTGGGAATTTGGTGGATAGTTGAAATTTTTTTATGGCAAAGCAATCTGAAGCAATTTGGGTAATTTACAAAGCATGATGAAGGCTACTTCATTGCAATTCTAGTGATGAACGATCATGGCACAACCTTTGCCCGGAGGGGAAAGATTCCTGGTGTGGGTGGCAAAATATTAAGTTTGAAAAGAAAGAGTGCTGTTATAAGTACAAGGACACTATACCTGAGGCTATTATTATTTCCCTCATAAAGCCTATATATGCACAGCTTGGGAAGTGTATGCAAGGCTACACACAGAACGCAAATGAGTCCTTGTTCCATATGGCATTTTTGTCCTAAAGAGCTTTTCCTTGGTTGGGTGAGCACAGATATTGCATGTACTTTGGCAGTGGATGGTGCATCAACAATGATGGGTGTAGCTGGAGCTCTCCAAATAAGGCCCATCCCAATTGCATCCCAGTTCCTTCAAAGAAAAGACAGAGAATCAATAGAAGCATCTATCAAAACTCTAAAAGAGCAAAATTGTTGGGAAAGAAACAGAGAAAAATTAGAAAACAAGGCAAGCGCACCGAGAAAGATGGTGTTGTTTATGTGCTCAGAATTTGATTAGGCACTCCTGACCCTACTGCTAACTTATAACTAGACCATTGTTGTATTTGATCATGCACTAACGGGATCTTTGTAGTATTTAATGTTTATGATATTGGCTTGATGCTGCTGTTTCTCAGTAGTGTATTCTTTTTAAGACACTATTTTCTCCTCTATAAGTTTTGTCAAATGTGTTTGGCATCATTGGACTCCTTATAATGAGACCACTACAATGATATTTTAAAATATCATAATTTTTGTTAGTTTCTTGAGATACTTTAGCCAATTTTTTGGTGTACATTGTGCTCAATATCTTGTAGTTAATTTGAATGCTTACAGTTTACGGAAACATCTCAATCGACTCCTCTGTCACTATGCAAACTGCCAAAGGCACATCATTAACACAACCATAGTTATAGAAGGGTGCTAGATTGTTTGACACACCCATTTTCTGCCTGAATGCGAATGCGAAGGCGACACACATTTATGGGGACACAGGCTTTAGACAATCTGCATAAAGTTTGAAGCTTAACAGTTAAGAGTGAAGGAAGTTATAATTACCAAGAAACAAAGGGTTTTGAATGATTGGAGAGTAGCTACCTTAAGGTATTAGATTCATTTTTGGATTCGAAACCAAGTAAAATCTCACTACAGTGATATCACGGAATTTACATCTTGTATGTGCCAAACATGCAGATTCCTCAATCAGCAAATATATTTCTTACCTTTCCCATATGATAACGTCTTGTTGGGAAGAACTGTTCTAATAATTGCTCTTAAATATTGTGCACAGCCATAAAGGACTTAATAACCGCATTGAAAAGGCACGGAATTTATCTTCGGTTCTCACTGATTTCAAGTAATGGAGAGAAGGGTAGCACCTTTACTTGAATGGTGACATCCTTATTGCAGATTGATCGAGAGCTGTTCAGCTGCAGAAAAGATCAAGTTTCAAGCTGAAATTGTCAAAGAGTATATATTCCATAGCCATTGCAGTAAAGTCATCATGGCCCATTTGAACTTCCTCCAAAGGTTTGATAATTTATTAGTGCACTCGGTATGGATGTTGTCTTACTGTCCAACATGTTGGACATAGCATTCTCAATGAAGGTGCCATTCCCCCCCCCCCCCATTATTAACACTTATCTCCTTTTATCTCCTCATCTTTGGAGAAAATTCCTATATAAAGCTCATATTTCACAGATCACTTACTTGCTCCAAGCATAAATTCAAACTGAGATAAACTGTGTACATATAATGTACATAATTATAACTGTTTACTCTCTTGGAAGCATTTCTAAGGCCATTCATGTTAGCAGCACATCTGACCCCAGCACTGGGTAATAGCTAATTAAAATATCCCTGACAGCATTAAATATTGTTTCAGCTGGTAGCTGGATAGGCCAAGTGTTTCTTCATGAATCTAATACTCTACATCCACCCACCGTATAGTCAGACATCTGCTCATTGTGGTAAATATCAGTAGCTTTATCCGCTATAATGCTTAAAAACATAGCAGCACTAATATATCCCTAAGGATAGCTGGCCCATTATTTTGCTAAGCTCTGGGGAAATGTATTGCTTGCTTTGAAGCCAAAGCTTCATTTCTTGGCACTCCTATATAGACCGACTGAAGTAAAAGCAATTCAAGTATCCTCTTTTAAAACCCCATAAAGGCAAGCTTGTCGTGACAGGTACTGAATACTGCATAGGAATCTCAGCAACATGTTCCTGTGATGTTGTTGGGTTAGCTGCACGTGCAGAATTTAGTTGAGAACCCACAGCTGTACTACTAGACTTATCTGCTAGCTTCATTGTGGCTTATTTACACATGCTAGAATTCTCATGCTTATGGGAGTTACGAAGATCATTTTTCCACTTTGAAAAGCTGTCGGTGACAACTGCAGATCTAGTATGCTCTGGAAAGGTAACCTTTGAAGTTGAGATTTCAACAAGTGTTACAAATATTTTGTATTTTGAGGTGCAGAGAGTGATCCCCAAGAAGAGATCTTGTATATACCAACTTGTTTGTATTCTTAGATGACATACAGTGTAGGAATGGTTCATTTTAAACCTACTGACAGGGGTTGTCGAGATCAGAACAGCTCGAGATTAGAAAAGCACTGTTCAATTGTTGGCAACAATCATATTCTTCATGATAAGGATCAAATCCTTTGTGATCTGATTCACAATCAGTGGCACCTGTGACTATCAAATTAGTGATCAAACATCTCGTCACCTTGATAAGATTCTTGTACCAATATATACCTGATGTTCTGGGTCTAAGCTTGAACATTTGCTAGTTTCTTTTGCGATCTCTTGGTCTAAAAAGCTAACAGCTGCTGCTATGACCATGTGCTCAGTAGCCACAGATATGCCATTATATCATTGAGGCAGTTAAGAAGCGTAGATAGAGCCACAAGTACAACTATGGTTTAGAGACGCTCCATTTAATTTGGGGTGGCCATAACCCCTTTGTTCCTACACCCCTGAATGAGACCAGACCCTAGGCCATCGAGGCTGTCATTGGTTCCAGGTGGGAGAGCAATTAGCTACTTGCATTGTATTAATTAATTCAGCTCTATTGTAGCAGTGTTATTTTGTGAGCTCGGTGCGCAGGTCTATCCCTATAAAATGCCAACAACTCAAGTACAGTGTCATTTCTGGCGATAGTGGCTTCTAGCAATGTTCAAAAGACCTCCAAGACCAAATCTGAGGCTGTTGCTGCAGGGGGGGGGGGGGCATTACTCATGATCTCCAACTCTCTGCCCTTGATGTTGCAGCAGGAAAATGGCAGACACGTTACATTTCAATTAGTTTCTGTTCCTCTAGTGATTAGATAAAATTGTTTGTTTGCTGTTTTTTGTTTTGTTCTATTTATGGTCCACCTGTTGTTAGCTTCAGTAATGGGTTCAAGGTCCACATGCATTGTAAGTTTAAAGGTTATTATTATTATAAGATTTTGAAATGAAGCATTACTATGACACATGGGACACCATTTTTCCTATCTTGGAACGAGTTCTAATAGAAAAATGCTGCCAAGCTGTTTACAAGCATACCAATCATATCCCATCACAACAAAACAAGAATCCCATCACAACAAGATTACTAGCACTCTCCTAGCGTAGAGTGACCCATCCCACTGCCCCTCCTCTCTCACTTAATAAGAGCTCCAAAGATCATGACTGCACTCTTTAAAAGTCATTGGCATATTTTTTTAGTCAATAGCCCACACCTCTAACTTGACACATTTCCTAGACGATAGGGTACACGTTATTTTGACAATCACAACAACCTGCCAAGTTTATATAGAGTAAAATTTGAGCATGACATTGCACGTGTCAACCACAAAACTCCACAATTTATTTACCAAGAGTGAATCTTAAGAAGAAGAAACAGTCGAGATCATTATACTGGAGAACTATAATATAAATATCACACACATGACATGTATTCATCATTACTGAAGAACTATAATTAAATATCACACACATGACATGTATACATCATTACTGGAGAACTATAATATAAATATCACACACATGACATGTATACATCATTACTGGAGAACTATAATATAAATATCACACACATGACATGTATACATCATTACTGGAGAACTATATACACACACATGACATGTATACATCATTACTGGAGAACTATAATATAAATATCACACACATGACATGTATACATCATTACTGGAGAACTATAATATAAATATCAAACACATGACATGTATACATCATTACTGGAGAACTATAATATAAATATCACACACATGACATGTATACATCATTACTAGAGAACTATAACATAAATATCACACACATGACATGTATACATCATTACTGGAGAACTATAATATAAATATCACACACATGACATGTATACATCATTACTGGAGAACTATAATATAAATATTACACACATGACATGTATACATCATTACTGGAGAACTATAATATAAATATCACACACATGACATGTATACATCATTACTGGAGAACTATAATATAAATATCACACACATGACATGTATACATCATTACTGAAGAACTATAATTATCACACACATGTATACATCAATACTGGATAACTATAATATAAATATCACACACATGACATGTATACATCATTACTGGAGAACTATAAATATCACACACATGACATGTATACATCATTACTGGCGAACTATAATATAAATACCACACACATGACATGTATACATCATTACTGGAGAACTATAATATAAATATCACACACATGACATGTATATTGATGACTATTTTACAGCAGATGAGATGAAGCAAACAAGAACATAAAACTGTGATGCCAACATGAATTAAATCATACATTCTTGCTGTAGATATCAGCACATTGAGTCCAGTCTCCATTGAGTTTGCACTGCCAGTACTTGCCATTAAACTTGTGGTAGGATGTCTGTGTGTCAGGGTCATAATGATAGTCAAACCACCTGCACAATTTTTATAACAGCAAAACTCGCATTACATTCAAGGGATAGATGTATTCCCATTACCTAGAGTCTCCTACATGCTTTAACTCTTTGATGGTCAGCACACAAATAATTATTGCATCACCACAGTACCAGGAATTGAAAAAAATATATAGCCCCAAGGCATATTCGAGAGGATATCTGAGAGTCTAAGCATTTTTAAGGCCCGGAAGCAACTCTATAGCCTTCACCATTGAGTATTATGAAGATGGTCAGTCAATAACAAATCTAGGCTGTGACAGTGGGTTTTTCCCAGTAAATCGCAGCTCATAAGCAGCTTAGTACATATTAGGACCACACCCATTCTGTGCAAGAGATATTTCTAATTAGGCCCATAAGGTTGTTGTGCACTGCTCCTCTAAGAAGCAGAGTCATCACAGAAGGTAAGTCATCACAGAAGGTAAGATGATGATCTAGCCGTATCGTGTCCCACCATGACTAAAAACTAGCTATCATACTGCCCAACTATTGTTTCCTAAAAGAAACCAAGAGGAAAGCCTGTCTTCAGTGAATAATTAATGAATAATGATCATATGAATAACCTGGAACAGGATTGAACTGGAGTAGGAGCTGAAAGTGAATGTGGAGGAGTGGCTGAACAAACTTGTACGAGGGGGATAGAGACAAACTTGTTGAGGGGGGGGGAGAGATCTTGCTTGTTGGAAGGTCAAAGTTGCACTGCCACTTGTGGTACATGAAGATGGGAAATGCAGTCAGAGTTATGTTACATGAAGAGTGGAAATGCAGTCAGAGTTATGGTACATGAAGAGGTGAAATGCAGTCAGAGTTATGGTACATGAAGAGGTGAAATGCAGTCAGAGTTATGGTACATAAAGAGTGGAAATGCAGTCAGAGTTATGGTACATGAAGAGGTGAAATACAGTCAGAGTTGTGGTGCATGAAGATGGGAAATGCAGTCAGAGTTAAGGTGCATGAAGATGGGAAATGCAGTCAGAGTTATGGTGCATGAAGATGGAAAATGCAGTCAGAGTTATGGTATATGAAGATGGGAAATGCAGTCAGAGTTATGGTGCATGAAGAGGGGAAATGCAGTCAGAGTTATGGTACATGAAGATGGGAAATGCAGTCAGAGTTAAGGTGCATGAAGATGGGAAATGCAGTCAGAGTTATGGTACATGAAGATGGGAAATGCAGCAGAGTTATGGTGCATGAAGAGGTGAAATGCAGTCAGAGTTATGGTACATGAAGATGGGAAATGCAGCAGAGTTATGGTGCATGAAGAGGTGAAATGCAGTCAGAGTTATGGTACATGAAGATGGGAAATGCAGTCAGCGTTATGGTGCATGAAGAGGTGAAATGCAGTCAGAGTTATGGTACATGAAGATGGGAAATGCAGTCAGAGTTATGGTGCATGAAGAGAGGAAATGCAGTCAGAGTTATGGTGCATGAAGATGGGAAATGCAGTCAGAGTTATGGTGCATGAAGATGGGAAATGCAGTCGGAGTTATGGTACATGAAGATGGGAAATGCAGTCAGAGTTATGGTGCATGAAGATGGGAAATCCAGTCAGAGTTATGGTACATGAAGAGGTGAAATGCAGTCAGAGTTGTGGTGCATGAAGATGGGAAATGCAGTCAGAGTTATGGTACATGAAGAGGTGAAATGCAGTCAGAGTTATAGTGCATGAAGAGAGGAAAGTCTGTTGCTTATGTACAGAAGCTATATATATATACCATAGACTTACTGCCAAGTAATGGGTGCTTAGTGCATGTGCATGAATGCACCATTGCCTGTCGAAGAGTTAATGGCATTCCAAGCACTTGCAATACAGAAACTGCTAGTATAATGGCTGGAATACAAGAGCACACACCCACTGGAGGCCCCAATGAATATTCATGAGTGTTAAAATAATTAAATCTTTTTCAGACTAAAACCTCACACATATAACACATATACCTGATGCAGGGACTATTACCTACATACATAACACACATAAAATACACACCAAGTACATAGTGTTATCTATTTCCTTTACCTTTATGAACTGCCCTTCCTGATATAACTGTATAGCTCAGTTTCACTCAGTTATAAGAATGGTCCTATATACAATAGTCGCAATACTTCAAGCTATGACTACATCCATTTTGTATTTAGAATAGCTTTGCTAGTGAAACTATAGCTCATTAGAACACAAATACAAGCTACAATTAGGTTGAGGAGGCTCCTTTGAAGGAACCTTTTTTTAAAGGTACAACGTCTGCTATAAATCCATCCAGGAGCGCCTCGTTTCTCAAAGGCAAAGGAATTCAGACACTTCCTTGTAGGCATAGGCAAGGCCCCCTGACCAACCACCCTAGTCAAGAATAGGCTAGGCCATCTGTGCAGCCTAGCTTAGCAAGAAAAGCTTCCAGAAACAGAAAGATAAGCATAAAATAGTCCCTCAAAAACACATTTGCAATCAACAGTTGTGTTTTGTCATAGCAGACTTGTGTAATAGTAATTAATTGCCCTTCCAATAGTAATCAGAGGTAGATAGAATGAAATGATTAGTAACCACATGGTTCCTATTAGTAGGTTTCATATTTCGAGTACATAGACATCCAGTTAGTGTTTGTTGTAAAGGTAAAGGGTCGTTAAACTTATATCATGCGAGAGTCACACTCTCAGCTAAGTTGAACCCGGTTCTACTTTTTTCTTCCCCCTCCAGGGGGGGATGGCTCGGTGTGCCCGAAATATTATCTTGATCACCCACTTTTACAAAGGCTTTACCCTGTAAACAGGTGGGGTGACCAGAAGTGAACGATTCACCCGCTGAAGACCTCTCAAACATAAAATAATTGATTATTAGCCTGGTCTAGGGGGAAGGGGATTTCTATTATGGGGACCTTTAACCCCTTCCCCTGTATGAATGACACACAATAACCCACAAGGCTTTGCTTTACCAGTGGCCACATCTTTGTAAGGATACTTGCTGCCATATTGCTGGCATACGAAAAGTGTAACCATTACAAGTTCAACATATGTGCATGTAACTGACGACCATTACCACATTTCACTAGTAAAGTTGCTGCTGAATGGCTGAAAACACAGTTGAGGCTGCGAGTTTAGTTGAGGCTGTTAGTTTAATTGAGGCTGTGAATTTGGTTGAGGCTGTGAGTTTAGTTGAGGCTGTGAGTTTAGTTGAGGCTGTGAGTTTAGTTGAGGCTGTGAGTTTAGTTGAGGCTGTGAGTTTAGTTGAGGCTGTGAGTTTAGTTGAGGCTGTGAGTTTAGTTGAGGCTGTGAATTTGGTGAGGCTGTGAGTTTAGTTGAGGCTGTGAGTTTAGTTGAGGCTGTGAGTTTAGTTGAGGCTGTGAGTTTAGTTGTGGCTGTGAGTTTAGTTGAGGCTGTGAGTTTAGTTGAGGCTGTGAGTTTAGTTGAGGTTGTGAGTTTAGTTGAGGCTGTGAGTTTAGTTGAGGGTGTGAGTTTAGTTGAGGCTGTGAGTTTAGTTGAGGCTGTGAGTTTAGTTGAGGCTGTGAGTTTAGTTGAGGCTGTGAGTTTAGTTGAGGGTGTGAGTTTAGTTGAGGGTGTGAGTTTAGTTGAGGGTGTGAGTTTAGTTGAGGCTGTGAGTTTAGTTGAGGCTGTGAGTTTAGTTGAGGCTGTGAGTTTAGTTGAGGGTGTGAGTTTAGTTGAGGCTGTGAGTTTAGTTGAGGTGTGAGTTTAGTTGAGGCTGTGAGTTTAGTTGAGGCTGTGAGTTTAGTTGAGGGTGTGAGTTTAGTTGAGGGTGTGAGTTTAGTTGAGGCTGTGAGTTTAGTTGAGGGTGTGAGTTTAGTTGAGGATGTGAGTTTAGTTGAGGCTGTGAGTTTAGTTGAGGGTGTGAGTTTAGTTGAGGCTGTGAGTTTAGTTGAGGCTGTGAATTTAGTTGAGGCTGTGAGTTTAGTTGAGGGGAAATGCAGTCAGAGAAATGCAGTCAGAGTTATGGTGCATGAAGAGAGGAAAGTCTGTTGCTTATGTACAGAAGCTATATATATACCATAGACTTACTGCCAAGTAATGGGAGCTTAGTGCATGTGCATGAATGCACCATTGCCTGTCGAAGAGTCAATGGAATTCCAAGCACTTGCAATACAGAAAGTGCTAACTATAATGGCTGGAATACAAGAGTACCCACTGGAGGCCCAAATGAATATTCATGAGTGTTTCTCATAAAAATTAAAAAAACCTTTTTCGAGACAAAACCTCATTACTGATGCAGGGACTATTACCTACATACATAAAATACACACCAAGTATATAGTGTTATCTATTTCCTTTACCTTTATGAACTGCCCTTCCTGATATAACTGTATAGCTCAGTTTCACTCAGTTATAAGAATGGTCCTACAATAGTCGCAATACTTCAAGCTATGACTACATCCATTTTGTATATAGAATAGCCTTGCTAGTGAAACTATAGCTTGGATCATTAGAACACAAATACAAGCTACAATTAGGTTGAGGAGGCTCCTTTGAAGGAACCTTTTTTTTAAAGGTACAACGTCTGCTATAAATCCATCCAGGAGCGCCTCATTTCTCAAAGGCAAAGGAATTCAGACACTTCCTGTAGGCATAGGCAAGGCCCCCTGACCAACCCCCTAGTCAAGAATAGGCTAGGCCATCTGTGCAGCCTAGCTTAGCAAGAAAAGCTTCCAGAAACAGAATAAAATATTCCCTCAAAAACACATTTGCAATCAACAGTTGTGTTTTGTCATAGCGGACTTGTGTAATAGTAATTAATTGCCCTTCCAATAGTAATCAGAGGTAGATAGAATGAAATGATTAGTAACCACATGGTTCCTATTAGTAGGTTTCATATTTCGAGTACATAGACATCCAGCTAGTGTTTGTTCTAAAGGTAAAGGGTCGTTAAACTTATATCATGCGAGAGTCACACTTTCAGCTAAGTTGAACCCGGTTCTACTTTTTTCTTCCCCCTCCAGGGGGGGATGGCTCGGTGTGCCCGAAATATTATCTTGATCACCCACTTTTACAAAGGCTTTACCCTGTAAACAGGTGGGGTGACCAGAAGTGAACGATCCACCCGCTGAAGACCTCTCAAACATAATATAATTGATTATTAGCCTGTTCTAGGGAAGAAGGAGGGAAGGGGATTTCTATTATGGGGACCTTAACCCCTTCCCCTGTATGAATGACACACAATAACCCACAAGGCTGGGATTTTCTAGCTTTACCAGTGGCCACATCTTTGTAGGATACTTGCTGCCATATTGCTGGCATACGAAAAGTGTAACCATTACAAGTTCAACATATGTGCATGTAACTGACGACCATTACCACATTTCACTAGTAAAGTTGCTGCTGAATGGCTGAAAACACAGTTGAGGCTGCGAGTTTAGTTGAGGCTGTGAGTTTAGTTGAGGGTGTGAGTTTAGTTGAGGCTGTGAGTTTAGTTGAGGCTGTGAGTTTAGTTGAGGCTGTGAGTTTAGTTGAGGCTGTGAGTTTAGTTGAGGCTGTGAGTTTAGTTGAGGCTGTGAGTTTAGTTGAGGCTGTGAGTTTAGTTGAGGCTGCGAGTTTAGTTGAGGCTGTGAGTTTAGTTGAGGGTGTGAGTTTAGTTGAGGCTGTGAGTTTAGTTGAGGCTGTGAGTTTAGTTGAGGCTGTGAGTTTAGTTGAGGGTGTGAGTTTAGTTGAGGCTGTGAGTTTAGTTGAGGCTGTGAGTTTAGTTGAGGGTGTGAGTTTAGTTGAGGGTGTGAGTTTAGTTGAGGCTGTGAGTTTAGTTGAGGCTGTGAGTTTAGTTGAGGCTGTGAGTTTAGTTGAGGGTGCGAGTTTAGTTGAGGCTGTGAGTTTAGTTGAGGCTGTGAGTTTAGTTGAGGCTGTGAGTTTAGTTGAGGCTGTGAGTTAAGTTGAGGCTGTGAGTTTAGTTGAGGGTGTGAGTTTAGTTGAGGCTGTGAGTTTAGTTGAGGCTGTGAGTTTAGTTGAGGCTGTGAGTTTAGTTGAGGGTGTGAGTTTAGTTGAGGCTGTGAGTTTAGTTGAGGCTGTGAGTTTAGTTGAAGCTGTGAGTTTAGTTGAGGCTGTGAGTTTAGTTGAGGCTGTGAGTTTAGTTGAGGCTGTGAGTTTAGTTGAGGCTGTGAGTTTAGTTGAGGCTGTGAGTTTAGTTGAGGCTGTGAGTTTAGTTGAGGCTGTGAGTTTAGTTGAGGCTGTGAGTTTAGTTGAGGCTGTGAGTTTGGTTGAGGCTGTGAGTTTGGTTGAGGCTGTGAGTTTGGTTGAGGCTGTGAGTTTGGTTGAGGCTGCGAGTTTATGGGGTTGGTGCCATTGATATGCTAGCTTGCATAGCGACAATAAAATCACTTGAAGTACATTTTTGTTTCTCTAATGACTAGTGTCGACGCCAAAGAAAGTAGCAAGCATCTTAGCTTTCAGCTAGCCAGCTGTAATGATGTACCTCGGAGTACAAGCTCTATCAAAGCAGACAGTGAAATATGGCTGGGTGTTCCTCCATTTTCGAAACCATTAGCTATAGCTATAAGGCATCACTACATTTTGTCAAACTGTCGATGATGCAACACACAGCAACCCTTCAGCAAATGTGAAGTTTTATGTAGTAGAGTAGGTAGGGTGAGATGCAGGTTGATCAGCTAATGCTTGTACAGACTACATTGTGAAGAGCTCTAGTATAGCATTGAGGAAATGTATCTCCTGTGGCATAACAGGAAAATCATATACAGAGATACCATCAATGGTGAGTTATATACATACAGAACCTTCAAGCAATCAACCTTCACTAATAAATCAGCACGCCTCCCCATACCCCTATAAATCAAAACCAAACCATAGAACCACTTGCTCCCCCCAACACAACTCAGTTCCCCCTCTCTCCACAACATAAGCTAGTATTGCCCAGTGAAACCTCTCATAGTGGACTCTTTGAGAAATGGATTATCTCTCTAGAGAGGACAACTCGACTGCTCCCAATTGAATTTACATTGACATTAGAAACCTCCGAGAAGTGAACACCTCTTAATTCTCTTTAATTCTCTACAACAGACATGGACTCGCGGCTACTATTACAAAATTACCTCCACAGACATGAGGCTACCCCCCAAAATAATTAAATGTTGGTAAAGATCACTACTATATAGCTAGCTCTATATAACGCCCATCAGTTGTCGCTGACTCCATTAACTCCTTCGTCCTGTCCATATATATATTTAGGTTCATAAAGGCGGTACATACTTGCCACCTCTAGTCCACACCATGCTCCTCTGTGGACCTTCTCCCTGTCACTTCAGCAGAAGGTGTGCTCACTTCTCTGCACAAGAAAGCTGATAGTCTTCGTGCTAAGTTGTAGGAGACATGGCCTATATTAACATCATCTTTGTGCAGGGCCACTGCATGTCGATCGTGGCTATTAGTATATAGGCTCTAGCAATGTCTGTCCTATAACCTATTACTAATGTCCATGTGAGCATGGTAGCCACTACTAGACTTTTGTTCCCTTCAGTTGTTCCCCAATTAATTACTATTTAAGCCAGATGTCTGTTTACTGGTGCCAATTAGCACACACGGTGATCTCTCCCCCCCAAAGCTAGTAATAGTGTTAGGTATGTACGGCTAGATCTCCAGGTGGAGCTAACATCAAACAACCCAACACTTACAGAGGTTTCCACTTCTGTGTCCTGCACTCCATCCTCTTCCTCGCTGCTCTCTGCTTATCTTCTAGCCGTAGCTTCTCAGTAGCAGCTTCATCGACAAGGCCCTCCTCGAGCAGACGCTGATCTGTCCGCTTACGGGAGTCCGTGGGACAGGTGACAGTTTCATCCTCTTCATTGAGAGTCATGGAAAACTGGGTGAATCCATACTGCCGTTCGGAGTTGGGAACAGGATCATGTGCTCGCCATAACTCCTTCACTCCTGTGCCATCTGTGCATGAGAGAGGAAGAGATAACCAACTCTGGGTCCAGCAAGTGACAGAGATCACACGCAAACCACACATACCGTGAGGCTGCTTCACATGATGTATAACGCACCCACTAGCATTGTGATGCATCGCATTGTCCATTGTGAACGATGTAGCAGCCAATTATGCCTACTACACGCCTACTAATTGCCCTCTTGTGTCAGTTCTTACACATTACTTTCAGCTACAGAGTGGATATGAATGAATGACCGAGGCTGTGATGGATTTCCCTTGCACGTGAGAGATGCCTAACACGCCCACCATCCCGCTGCTCCTACACAGGGGAAGTCTAAGTGCCTACGTTTGCTCTCATCACTAAATTAGCAACTGTCATCCTCCCGGTCATTTGTTGGAGAGCAGGCTTGGTTCGGAATATCAGGGTTGAAGTTCACAAATTCATGGGTGGAGTTAATAATTCGAACGCGTGTCATTGCGATATTGTGAACAGTTCAAATTGACAAAAAGTAACAAGCTGCAATGCGCTCCGCCCTAAACACATGAGCATCACATCAACAACAGCCCACACATTTTGACATGCATGTAACGTGCGAAATAATTGCCTTTACAACACACACAGCCCTAGCCCTAACCATACATGCACACACACAGCCCTAGCCCTAGCCATACATGCGCACACACAGCCCTAGCCCTACATGCACACACAGCCCTAGCCCTAGCCATACATGCGCACACACAGCCCTAGCCCTAGCCATACATGCACACACACAGCCCTAGCCCTAGCCATACATGCACACACACAGCCCTA
The DNA here is from genome assembly GCA_028752905.1 of Cladorhizidae sp. MBARI D1340-BT2. Classification (NCBI taxonomy): domain Eukaryota; kingdom Metazoa; phylum Porifera; class Demospongiae; order Poecilosclerida; family Cladorhizidae; species Cladorhizidae sp. MBARI D1340-BT2. The sequence continues at coordinate 47,552,891 of JAQNBH010000008.1, read as the reverse complement.
GCCATACATGCACACACAGCCCTAGTCCTAGCCATACATGCACACACAGCCCTAGCCCTAGCCATACATGCACACACACAGCCCTAGCCCTAGCCATACGTGCACACACACAGCCCTAGCCCTAGCCTTACATGCACACACACAGCCCTAGCCCTAGCCATACATGCACACACACAGCCCTAGCCCTAGCCATACATGCACACACACAGCCCTAGCCCTAGCCATACATGCACACACAGCCCTAGCCCTAGCCATACATGCACATACACAGCCCTAGCCCTAGCCATACATGCACACACAGCCCTAGCTCTAGCCATACATGTACACACACACAGCCCTAGCCCTAGCCATACATGCACACACAGCCCTAGCCCTAGCCATACATGCACACACAGCCCTAGCCCTAGCCATACATGCACACACACAGCCCTAGCCCTAGCCATACATGCACACACAGCCCTAGCCCTAGCCATACATGCACACACACAGCCCTTGCCCTAGCCATACATGCACACACACAGCCCTAGCCCTAGCCATACATGCACACACAGCCCTAGCCCTAGCCATACATGTACACACACACAGCCCTAGCCCTAGCCATACATGCACACACAGACCTAGCCTAGCCATACATGCACACACAGCCCTAGCCCTAGCCATACATGCACACAGCCCTAGCCCTAGATGCACACACACAGCCCTTGCCCTTGCCATACATGCACACACAGCCCTAGCCCTAGCCATACATGCATACACAGCCCTAGCCCTAGCCATACATGCATACACAGCCCTAGCCATACATGCACACACAGCCCTAGCCATACATGCACACACACAGCCCTAGCCCTAGCCATACATGCACACACAGCCCTAGCCCTAGTCATACATGCACACACACAGCCCTAGACCTAGCCATACATGTACACACAGTCCTAGCCCTAGCCATACATGCACACACACAGCCCTAGCCCTAGCCCTAGCCACACATGCAAACACAGCCCTAGCCCTAGCCATACATGCACACACAGCCCTAGCCACACATGCAAACACAGCCCTAGCCCTAGCCATACATGCACACACACAGCCCTAGCCCTAGCCATACAAGCACACACAGCCCTAGCCCTAGCCATACATGCACACACACAGCCCTAGCCCTAGCCATACATGCACACACACAGCCCTAGCCCTAGCCATACATGCACACACAGCCCTAGCCCTAGCCATACATGAACACACACAGCCCTAGCCCTAGCCATACATGCACACACAGCCCTAGCCATAGCCATACATGCACACACAGCCCTAGCCCTAGTCATACATGAACACACTGCCCTAGCCCTACTCATACATGCACACACAGCCCTAGCCCTAGCCATACATGCACACACACAGCCCTAGCCATACATGCACACACAGCCCTAGCCCTAGCCATACATGCACACACAGCCCTAGCCCTAGTCATACATGCACACACACAGCCCTAGCCCTAGCCATACATGCACACACAGCCCTAGCCCTTCATACATGCACACACACAGCCCTAGCCCTAGTCATACATGCACACACACAGCCCTAGCCCTAGCCATACATACACACACAGCCCTAGCCCTAGCCATACATGCACACACAGCCCTAGCCCTAGCCTTACATGCACACACACAGCCCTAGCCCTAGTAATACATGCACACACACAGCCCTAGCCCTAGTCATACATGTACATGCACACACACAGCCCTAGCCCTAGTCATACATGCACACACACAGCCCTAGCCCTAGCCATACATGCACACACACAGCCCTAGCCCTAGCCATACATGCACACACAGCCCTAGCCATACATGCATACACAGCCCTAGCCCTAGCCATACATGCACACAGCCCTAGCCCTAGCCATACATGCACACACACAGCCCTTGCCCTAGCCATACATGCACCCACAGCCCTAGCCCTAGCCATACATGCATACACAGCCCTAGCCCTAGCCATACATGCATACACAGCCCTAGCCATACATGCACACACAGCCCTCCCTAGCCAATGCACACACACAGCCTTAGCCCTAGCCATACATGCACACACAGCCCTAGCCCTAGCCATACATGCATACACACAGCCCTAGCCCTAGCCATACATGCACACACACAGCCCTAGCCCTAGCCATACATGCAGACACACAGCCCTAGCCCTAGCCATACATGCAGACACACAGCCCTAGCCATACATGCACACACACAGCCCTAGCCTTAGCCATACATGCACACACACAGCCCTAGCCCTAGCCATACATGCACACACAACCCTAGCCCTAGCCATACATGCACACACACAGCCCTAGCCCTAGTCATACATGCACAAACAGCCCTAGCTCTAGCCATACATGCACACACAGCCCTAGCCATATGCACAGCCCTAGCCATACATGCACACACAGCCCTAGCCCTAGCCATACATGCACACACACAGCCCTAGCCCTAGCCATACATGCACACACACAGCCCTAGCCCTAGCCCTAGCCATACATGCACACACACAGCCCTAGCCCTAGCCATACATGCACACACACAGCCCTAGCCCTAGCCATACATGCACACACAGCCCTAGCCCTAGCCATACATGCACACACACAGCCCTAGCCCTAGCCATACATGCACACACACAGCCCTAGCCCTAGTCATACATGCACACACACAGCCCTAGCCCTAGCCATACATGCACACACACATCCCTAGCCCTAGCCATACATGCACACACACAGCCCTAGCCCTAGCCATACATGCACACACAGCCCTAGCCCTAGCCATACATGCACACACACAGCCCTAGCCCTAGTCATACATGCACACATACAGCCCTAGCCCTAACCATACATGCACACAGCCCTAGCCCTAGCCATACATGCACACACACAGCCCTTGCCCTAGCCATACATGCACACACAGCCCTAGCCCTAGCCATACATGCACACACACAGCCCTAGCCCTAGCCATACATGCACACACACAGCCCTAGCCATACATGCACACAGCCCTAGCCCTAGCCATACATGCTCACAGCCCTAGCCCTAGCCCTAGCCATACATGCACACACACAGCCCTTGCCCTAGCCATACATGCACCCACAGCCCTAGCCCTAGCCATACATGCATACACAGCCCTAGCCCTAGCCATACATGCATACACAGCCCTAGCCATACATGCACACACAGCCCTAGCCCTAGCCAATGCACACACACAGCCCTAGCCCTAGCCATACATGCACACAGCCCTAGCCCTAGCCATACATGCATACACACAGCCCTAGCCCTAGCCATACATGCACACACACAGCCCTAGCCCTAGCCATACATGCACACACCTAGCCATACATGCAGACACACAGCCCTAGCCCTAGCCATACATGCACACACACAGCCCTAGCCCTAGCCATACATGCACACACACAGCCCTAGCCCTAGCCATACATGCACACACAACCCTAGCCCTAGCCATACATGCACACACACAGCCCTAGCCCTAGTCATACATGCACACACAGCCCTAGCTCTAGCCATACATGCACACACAGCCCTAGCCATATGCACAGCCCTAGCCATACATGCACACACACAGCCCTAGCCCTAGCCATACATGCACACACAGCCCTAGCCCTAGCCATACATGCACACACAGCCCTAGCCCTAGCCATACATGCACACACACAGCCCTAGCCCTAGCCCTAGCCATACATGCACACACACAGCCCTAGCCCTAGCCCTAGCCATACATGCACACACACAGCCCTAGCCCTAGCCATACATGCACATACAGCCCTAGCCCTAGCCATACATGCACACACACAGCCCTAGCCCTAGCCATACATGCACACACACAGCCCTTGCCCTAGTCATACATGCACACACACAGCCCTTGCCCTAGCCATACATGCACACACACAGCCCTAGCCCTAGCCATACATGCACACACAGCCCTAGCCCTAGTCATACATGCACACACACAGCCCTAGCCCTAGCCATACATGCACACACACAGCCCTAGCCCTAGTCATACATGCACACATACAGCCCTAGCCCTAGCCATACATGCACACACACAGCCCTTGCCCTAGCCATACATGCACACACAGCCCTAGCCCTAGCCATACATGTACACACAGCCCTAGCCCTAGCCATACATGCACACACACAGCCCTAGCCCTAGCCATACATGCACACACACAGCCCTAGCCCTAGCCCTAGCCATACATGCACACACACAGCCCTAGCCCTAGCCCTAGCCATACATGCACACACACAGCCCTAGCCCTAGTCATACATGCACACACACAGCCCTAGCCCTAGCCATACGTGCACACACACAGCCCTAGCCCTAGCCTTACATGCACACACACAGCCCTAGCCCTAGCCATACATGCACACACACAGCCCTAGCCCTAGCCATACATGCACACACACAGCCCTAGCCCTAGCCATACATGCACACACAGCCCTAGCCCTAGCCATACATGCACATACACAGCCCTAGCCCTAGCCATACATGCACACACAGCCCTAGCTCTAGCCATACATGTACACACACACAGCCCTAGCCCTAGCCATACATGCACACACAGCCCTAGCCCTAGCCATACATGCACACACAGCCCTAGCCCTAGCCATACATGCACACACACAGCCCTAGCCCTAGCCATACATGCACACACAGCCCTAGCCCTTAGCCATACATGCACACACACAGCCCTTGCCCTAGCCATACATGCACACACACAGCCCTAGCCCTAGCCATACATGCACACACAGCCCTAGCCCTAGCCATACATGTACACACACACAGCCCTAGCCCTAGCCATACATGCACACACAGCCCTAGCCTAGCCATACATGCACACACAGCCTAGCCCTAGCCATACATGCACACAGCCCTAGCCCTAGCCCTAGATGCACACACACAGCCCTTGCCCTTGCCATACATGCACACACAGCCCTAGCCCTAGCCATACATGCATACAAAGCCCTAGCCCTAGCCATACATGCATACACAGCCCTAGCCATACATGCACACACAGCCCTAGCCATACATGCACACACACAGCCCTAGCCCTAGCCATACATGCACACACAGCCCTAGCCCTGCACACACACAGCCCTAGACCTAGCCATACATGTACACACAGCCCTAGCCCTAGCCATACATGCACACACACAGCCCTAGCCCTAGCCCTAGCCACACATGCAAACACAGCCCTAGCCCTAGCCATACATGCACACACAGCCCTAGCCACACATGCAAACACAGCCCTAGCCCTAGCCATACATGCACACACACAGCCCTAGCCCTAGCCATACAAGCACACACAGCCCTAGCCCTAGCCATACATGCACACACACAGCCCTAGCCCTAGCCATACATGCACACACACAGCCCTAGCCCTAGCCATACATGCACACACAGCCCTAGCCCTAGCCATACATGAACACACACAGCCCTAGCCCTAGCCATACATGCACACACAGCCCTAGCCATAGCCATACATGCACACACAGCCCTAGCCCTAGTCATACATGAACACACTGCCCTAGCCCTACTCATACATGCACACACAGCCCTAGCCCTAGCCATACATGCACACACACAGCCCTAGCCATACATGCACACACAGCCCTAGCCCTAGCCATACATGCACACACAGCCCTAGCCCTAGTCATACATGCACACACACAGCCCTAGCCCTAGCCATACATGCACACACAGCCCTAGCCCTAGTCATACATGCACACACACAGCCCTAGCCCTAGTCATACATGCACACACACAGCCCTAGCCCTAGCCATACATACACACACAGCCCTAGCCCTAGCCATACATGCACACACAGCCCTAGCCCTAGCCTTACATGCACACACACAGCCCTAGCCCTAGTAATACATGCACACACACAGCCCTAGCCCTAGTCATACATGCACACACACAGCCCTAGCCCTAGTCATACATGCACACACACAGCCCTAGCCCTAGCCATACATGCACACACACAGCCCTAGCCCTAGCCATACATGCACACACAGCCCTAGCCATACATGCATACACAGCCCTAGCCCTAGCCATACATGCACACAGCCCTAGCCCTAGCCCTAGCCATACATGCACACACACAGCCCTTGCCCTAGCCATACATGCACCCACAGCCCTAGCCCTAGCCATACATGCATACACAGCCCTAGCCCTAGCCATACATGCACACACAGCCCTCCCTAGCCAATGCACACACACAGCCCTAGCCCTAGCCATACATGCACACACAGCCCTAGCCCTAGCCATACATGCATACACACAGCCCTAGCCCTAGCCATACATGCACACACACAGCCCTAGCCCTAGCCATACATGCACACACACAGCCCTAGCCCTAGCCATACATGCACACACACAGCCCTAGCCCTAGCCATACATGCAGACACACAGCCCTAGCCATACATGCACACACACAGCCCTAGCCTTAGCCATACATGCACACACACAGCCCTAGCCCTAGCCATACATGCACACACAACCCTAGCCCTAGCCATACATGCACACACACAGCCCTAGCCCTAGTCATACATGCACAAACAGCCCTAGCTCTAGCCATACATGCACACACAGCCCTAGCCATATGCACAGCCCTAGCCATACATGCACACACAGCCCTAGCCCTAGCCATACATGCACACACACAGCCCTAGCCCTAGTCATACATGCACACACACAGCCCTTGCCCTAGCCATACATGCACACACACAGCCCTAGCCCTAGCCATACATGCACACACAGCCCTATCCCTAGTCATACATCACACACACAGCCCTAGCCCTAGCCATACATGCACACACACAGCCCTAGCCCTAGTCATACATGCACACATACAGCCCTAGCCCTAGCCATACATGCACACAGCCCTAGCCCTAGCCATACATGCACACACACAGCCCTTGCCCTAGCCATACATGCACACACAGCCCTAGCCCTAGCCATACATGCACACACACAGCCCTAGCCCTAGCCATACATGCACACACACAGCCCTAGCCATACATGCACACAGCCCTAGCCCTAGCCATACATGCACACAGCCCTAGCCCTAGCCATACATGCACACACACAGCCCTTGCCCTAGCCATACATGCACCCACAGCCCTAGCCCTAGCCATACATGCATACACAGCCCTAGCCCTAGCCATACATGCATACACAGCCCTAGCCATACATGCACACACAGCCCTAGCCCTAGCCAATGCACACACACAGCCCTAGCCCTAGCCATACATGCACACACAGCCCTAGCCCTAGCCATACATGCATACACACAGCCCTAGCCCTAGCCATACATGCACACACACAGCCCCTAGCCCTAGCCATACATGCACACACCTAGCCATACATGCAGACACACAGCCCTAGCCCTAGCCATACATGCACACACACAGCCCTAGCCCTAGCCATACATGCACACACACAGCCCTAGCCCTAGCCATACATGCACACACAACCCTAGCCCTAGCCATACATGCACACACACAGCCCTAGCCCTAGTCATACATGCACACACAGCCCTAGCTCTAGCCATACATGCACACACAGCCCTAGCCATATGCACAGCCCTAGCCATACATGCACACACACAGCCCTAGCCCTAGCCATACATGCACACACAGCCCTAGCCCTAGCCATACATGCACACACAGCCCTAGCCCTAGCCATACATGCACACACACAGCCCTAGCCCTAGCCCTAGCCATACATGCACACACACAGCCCTAGCCCTAGCCCTAGCCATACATGCACACACACAGCCCTAGCCCTAGCCATACATGCACACACAGCCCTAGCCCTAGCCATACATGCACACACACAGCCCTAGCCCTAGCCATACATGCACACACACAGCCCTAGCCCTAGTCATACATGCACACACACAGCCCTTGCCCTAGCCATACATGCACACACACAGCCCTAGCCCTAGCCATACATGCACACACAGCCCTAGCCCTAGTCATACATGCACACACACAGCCCTAGCCCTAGCCATACATGCACACACACAGCCCTAGCCCTAGTCATACATGCACACATACAGCCCTAGCCCTAGCCATACATGCACACACACAGCCCTTGCCCTAGCCATACATGCACACACAGCCCTAGCCCTAGCCATACATGCACACACAGCCCTAGCCCTAGCCATACATGCACACACACAGCCCTAGACCTAGCCATACATGCACACACACAGCCCTAGCCCTAGCCCTAGCCATACATGCACACACACAGCCCTAGCCCTAGCCCTAGCCATACATGCACACACACAGCCCTAGCCCTAGTCATACATGCACACACACAGCCCTAGCCCTAGCCATACATGCACACACACAGCCCTAGCCCTAGCCCTAGCCATACATGCACACACAGCCCTAGCCCTAGCCATACATGCACACACACAGCCCTAGCCCTAGCCATACATGCACAAACACAGCCCTAGCCCTAGCCATACATGCACACACAGCCCTAGCCCTAGCCATACATGCACACACACAGCCCTAGCCCTAGCCATACATGCACACACACAGCCCTAGCCCTAGCCATACATGCACACACACAGCCCTAGCCTTAGTCATACATGCACACACAGCCCTAGCCCTAGCCATACATGCACACACACAGCCCTAGCCCTAGCCATACATGCACACACACAGCCCTAGCCCTAGCCATACATGCACACACAGCCCTATCCCTAGCCATACATGCACGCACAAACCCCTAGTAGCCTTTGCACACACACATGCACACACATGGCCATATCCCTTTGCACACACACACACATGTACACATACACACACACACACATGTACACATACACACACACACATGCACATAAAATATGTCAATTCTGCACACACAAGAACACGCAGACACACCCACATGCTGGGCCCACAGGCTGAGCTGGTAAATTCCCATGAGGGATCTCCAGTATAGCTACATGTAGATAAGATGAATACCTGGTCTCTTGCGTGTCATGCCCTTGTCCCAGGCGCCATGCAACAAGAACTGCACCTCTCCATCTCTGTCTAAGACTTTCCCGTTAAGCTCCCGGTAACGCTCCTTGGCCTTGGTGTACGGAATCCAGGCCACCACGGCACTGTCCCCTGTGTTGTGACAGGTCACCACCACATTCGCCTCCTGCAGACATGATATCACTTATCAAACCCCATCACCATCACATACCAGCATCACCACTATCACAAACATCACCACAATCAATGAAGTATTCAACGGTGGGTGGGTGTGTTGCAGAATATTCTTGCCGGTGTGCCCTTCTAATAACTAGCCACCTCCCCCTTCCTCACAGTACATGCACTAGCCACCTCCCCTTCCTCTTAGACCTAGCAACACAGTACATGCACTAGCCACCTCCCCTCTTCCTCTTAGACCCAGCAACACAGTACATGCACTAGCCACCTCCCCTCTTCCTCTTAGACCTAGAAACACAATAGCCACCTCCCCTCTTCCTCTTAGACCTAGAAACACAATACATGCACTAGCCACCTCCCCTCTTCCTCTTAGACCTAGAAACACAATAGCCACCTCCCCTCTTCCTCTTAGACCTAGAAACACAATACATGCACTAGCCACCTCCCCTCTTCCTCTTAGACCCAGCAACACAGTACATGCACTAGCCACCTCCCCTCTTCCTCTTAGACCCAGCAACACAGTACATGCACTAGCCACCTCCCCTCTTCCTCTTAGACCCAGCAACACAGTACATGCACTAGCCACCTCCCCCCCTTCCTCTTAGACACAGCAACACAGTACATAGCCAACCAGCCCCTTCATTCCTATTAAACTCAAAGGGACTGTCCTGGGTTGTCCTTTTCCTGACTAATATCAACCCCCCCCCCCCCCCCCCCCCCCCCACCCCCTCCCCCTTTTCCCCAAAGCATGCATTTCCACTAACAGCAGATGGTCTAACTTACTAGCTATTATCTGGCAGGGGGTAATGATGCAGGGGGTCTATTAGCTATTATCTGGCATGGGGTAATGATGCAGGGGGTCTATTAGCTATTATCTGGCATGGGGTAATGATGCAGGGGGTCTATTAGCTATTATCTGGCATGGGGTAGTGATGCAGGGGGTCTATTAGCTATTATCTGGCATGGGGTAATGATGCAGGGGGTCTATTAGCTATTATCTGGCATGGGGTAGTGATGCAGGGGGTCTATTAGCTATTATCTGGCATGGGGTACTGATGCAGGGGGTCTATTAGCTATTATCTGGCATGGGGTAATGATGCAGGGGGGCTATTAGCTATTATCTGGCATGGGGTAATGATGCAGGGGGGCTATTAGCTATTATCTGGCAGGGGGTAATGATGCAGGGGGTCTATTAGCTATTATCTGGCATGGGGTAATGATGCAGGGGGTCTATTAGCTATTATCTGGCATGGGGTAATGATGCAGGGGGGCTATTAGCTATTATCTGGCATGGGGTAATGATGCAGGGGGTCTATTAGCTATTATCTGGCATGGGGTAATGATGCAGGGGGTCTATTAGCTATTATCTGGCATGGGGTAATGATGCAGGGGGGCTATTAGCTATTATCTGGCATGGGGTAATGATGCAGGGGGTCTATTAGCTATTATCTGGCATGGGGTAATGATGCAGGGGGGCTATTAGCTATTATCTGGCATGGGGTAATGATGCAGGGGGTCTATTAGCTATTATCTGGCAGGGGGTAATGATGCAGGGGGTCTATTAGCTATTATCTGGCATGGGGTAATGATGCAGGGGGTCTATTAGCTATTATCTGGCATGGGGTAATGATGCAGGGGGTCTATTAGCTATTATCTGGCATGGGGTAATGATGCAGGGGGTCTATTAGCTATTATCTGGCATGGGGTAATGATGCAGGGGGTCTATTAGCTATTATCTGGCAGGGAGTAATGATGCAGGGGGTCTATTAGCTATTATCTGGCAGGGGGTAATGATGCAGGGGGTCTATTAGCTATTATCTGGCATGGGGTAATGATGCAGGGGGGCTATTAGCTATTATCTGGCATGGGGTAATGATGCAGGGGGTCTATTAGCTATTATCTGGCATGTGGTAATGATGCAGGGGGCTATTAGCTATTATCTGGCATGGGGTAATGATGCAGGGGGTCTATTAGCTATTATCTGGCATGGGGTAATGATGCAGGGGGTCTATTAGCTATTATCTGGCAGGGGGTAATGATGCAGGGGGGCTATTAGCTATTATCTGGCATGGGGTAATGATGCAGGGGGTCTATTAGCTATTATCTGGCATGGGGTAATGATGCAGGGGGTCTATTAGCTATTATCTGGCAGGGGGTAATGATGCAGGGGGTCTATTAGCTATTATCTGGCATGGGGTAATGATGCAGGGGGTCTATTAGCTATTATCTGGCATGAGGTAATGATGCAGGGGGTCTATTAGCTATTATCTGGCATGAGGTAATGATGCAGGGGGTCTATTAGCTATTATCTGGCATTGGGTAATGATGCAGGGGGTATTATCTGGCAGGGGGTAATGATGCAGGGGGTCTATTAGCTATTATCTGGCATGGGGTAGTGATGCAGGAGTCCACGGTGTGTGCATGCTCACGTGATCCGCCCAGAGAGTGCCAACGATGAGGTTGTGCACTGTGGTGTGCGGCTTGTTCCAGGAGTAGTGGTAGCCATCGTCCTTGGTCTGGAAGTGGACCAGGCCAGTGGGCTGGATCCGGACCCACTACATGGCACAGATACGTGGAGTTGAAATTAAACTACATAAACAGTGTGTCACACATGCATGTATCAATGTGCCTGCATGGCCATGCAAGTAAATACACACCCTACCTGGCTGCTCTAACACACACACATGCATGCGCATCAATGTGCCTGCATGGCCATGCAAGTAAATACACACCTTACCTGGCTGCACCACTACTAGTATGCATACACACATGCATGCATCAATGTGCCTGCATGGCCATGCAAGTAAATACACACCCTGCCTGGCTGCTCCTCTACTAGTATGCATACACACATGCATGCATCAATGTGCCTGCATGGCCATGCAAGTAAATACACACCCTGCCTGGCTGCTTCACTACTAGTATGCATACACACATGCATGTATCAATGTTCCTGCATGGCCATGCAAGTAAATACACACCCTGCCTGGCTGCTTCACTACTAGTATGCATACACACATGCATGCATCAATGTGCCTGCATGGCCATGCAAGTAAATACACTCCCTACCTGGCTGATCCTCTACTAGTATGCATACACACATGCATGTATCAATGTGCCTGCATGGCCATGCAAGTAAATACACTCCCTACCTGGCTGCTCCTCTACTAGTATGCATACACACGTGCATGTATCAATGTGCCTGCATGGCCATGCAAGTAAATACACACCCTACCTGGCTGCTCCATTACTAGTATGCATGCATCACGTCACTCTCGACAGTGTGTCTAAAATTACCACAGACAATCCTGGGTTCATCTATGGAGTACAAAGTTCAATGGTTCTCGCTCACCTAATACTGGCTAGGGCTAGGGCCCAAGAATATTGGCCAGGGATAAGGCCAGAAATACTGGCTAGGGCTAGGGACAGGAAAACTGGCTATATAGGGCTAAGACCAGGAGTGCTGATTAGGGATACTAATACTGGCTAGGGCTGGGGCCAGGAATGCTGGCTAAGGCTAATAATAGGGCTGGGGCCAGGAATGCTGACTAAGGCTAATAATAGGGTGGGGCCAAGAATGCTGGCTAAGGCTAATAATCGACCTGGGGCCAGGAATGCTGGCTAAGGCTAATAATAGGGCTGGGGCCAGGAATGCTTGCTAAGGCTAATAATAGGGTGGGGCCAGGAATGCTGGCTAAGGCTAATAGGGCTGGGGCCAGGAATGCTGGCTAAGGCTGATAATAGGGCTGGGGCCAGGAATGCTGTCTAAGGCTAATAATAGGGCTGGGGCCAGGAATGCTGGCTAAGGCTAATAATAGGGCTGGGGCCAGGAATGCTGGCTAAGGCTAATAATAGGGCTGGGGCCAGGAATGCTGGCTAAGGCTAATAATAGGGCTGGGGCCAGGAATGCTGGCTAAGGCTAATAATAGGGCTGGGGCCGGAGGAATGCTGGCTAAGGCTAATAATAGGGCTGGGGCCAGGAATGCTGGCTAAGGCTAATAATAGGGCTGGGGCCAGGAATGCTGGCTAAGGCTAATAATAGGGCTGGGGCCAGGAATGCTGGCTAAGGCTAATAATAGGGCTGGGGCCAGGAATGCTGGCTAAGGCTAATAATAGGGCTGGGGCCAGGAATGCTGGCTAAGGCTAATAATAGGGCTGGGGCCAGGAATGCTGGCTAAGGGGGCTGGGGCCAGGAATGCTGGCTAAGGCTAATAATAGGGCTGGGGCCAGGAATGGGGGCTGGGGCCAGGAATGCTGGCTAGGAGTGTCTGGCTTCCTTAATATTCTCCTATTTCAAACTGTAAGTGACTACACCTATTCTCAGAATTAGCATTATCACAGAAGCTCCAATTATGTGTTATGATACTCAATCTGCTGTGACTCATACATGTACATGTATAGATATAAATTTGTTCCACGTGAATGTGACGCAATAATGCATATTTAGAATAATACGTTCTGTTGCTACACAGGTTAGCATGCTCTTGAATAACTACTTCAGTGCTGCTGCAAAGAGAGTCCCCTGGTATTGATTTAGAAGCTCTACCAAAACCCAAGGTGGTAAAAAGAGGATATGGAAGGCCATGGAAAGTTGTTGAAGATTCGCCCCTACAGAAGCAGACTCGAGCTTTGACCCCATGCCGAGGTTCAAGCTTTTCTGTTCTGTTGATGAAGCAAGCAGGAGTGGCACAAAACATTGTCAGAATCTAGCTGGAGTAAGCTACACTGTACTAGTCATGAGTAGAGTAAGCTACACTGCACCAGTCATGAGTAGAGTAAGCTACACTGCACCAGTCATGAGTAGAGTAAGCTACACTGTACCAGTCATGAGTAGAGTAAGCTACACTGCACCAGTCATGAGTAGAGTAAGCTACACTACACCAGTCATGAGTAGAGTAAGCTACACTACACCAGTCATGAGTAGAGTAAGCTACACTGCACCAGTCATGAGTAGAGTAAGCTACACTGCACCAGTCATGAGTAGAGTAAGCTACACTACACCAGTCATGAGTAGAGTAAGCTACACTGTACCAGTCATGAGTAGAGTAAGCTACACTACACCAGTCATGAGTAGAGTAAGCTACACTACACCAGTCATGAGTAGAGTAAGCTACACTGTACCAGTCATGAGTAGAGTAAGCTACACTGTACCAGTCATGAGTAGAGTAAGCTACACTACACCAGTCATGAGTAGAGTAAGCTACACTGTACCAGTCATGAGTAGAGTAAGCTACACTACACCAGTCATGAGTAGAGTAAGCTACACTGCACCAGTCATGAGTAGAGTAAGCTACACTGTACCAGTCATGAGTAGAGTAAGCTACACTACACCAGTCATGAGTAGAGTAAGCTACACTGCACCAGTCATGAGTAGAGTAAGCTACACTGTACCAGTCATGAGTAGAGTAAGCTACACTGTACCAGTCATGAGTAGAGTAAGCTACACTACACCAGTCATGAGTAGAGTAAGCTACACTACACCAATCATGAGTAGAGTAAGCTACACTACACCAGTCATGAGTAGAGTAAGCTACACTGCACCAGTCATGAGTAGAGTAAGCTACACTACACCACACCAGTCATGAGTAGAGTAAGCTACACTGCACCAGTCATGAGTAGAGTAAGCTACACTGCACCAGTCATGAGTAGAGTAAGCTACACTACACCAGTCATGAGTAGAGTAAGCTACACTGTACCAGTCATGAGTAGAGTAAGCTACACTACACCAGTCATGAGTAGAGTAAGCTACACTGCACCAGTCATGAGTAGAGTAAGCTACACTACACCAGTCATGAGTAGAGTAAGCTACACTGTACCAGTCATGAGTAGAGTAAGCTACACTACACCAGTCATGAGTAGAGTAAGCTACACTACACCAGTCATGAGTAGAGTAAGCTACACTGCACCAGTCATGAGTAGAGTAAGCTACACTACACCAGTCATGAGTAGAGTAAGCTACACTACACCAGTCATGAGTAGAGTAAGCTACACTACACCAGTCATGAGTAGAGTAAGCTACACTACACCAGTCATGAGTAGAGTAAGCTACACTGCACCAGTCATGAGTAGAGTAAGCTACACTACACCAGTCATGAGTAGAGTAAGCTACACTGTACCAGTCATGAGTAGAGTAAGCTACACTGCACCAGTCATGAGTAGAGTAAGCTACACTACACCAGTCATGAGTAGAGTAAGCTACACTACACCAGTCATGAGTAGAGTAAGCTACACTACACCAGTCATGAGTAGAGTAAGCTACACTACACCAGTCATGAGTAGAGTAAGCTACACTACACCAGTCATGAGTAGAGTAAGCTACACTACACCAGTCATGAGTAGAGTAAGCTACACTACACCAGTCATGAGTAGAGTAAGCTACACTACACCAGTCATGAGTAGAGTAAGCTACACTGCACCAGTCATGAGTAGAGTAAGCTACACTACACCAGTCATGAGTAGAGTAAGCTACACTACACCAGTCATGAGTAGAGTAAGCTACACTACACCAGTCATGAGTAGAGTAAGCTACACTACACCAGTCATGAGTAGAGTAAGCTACACTACACCAGTCATGAGTAGAGTAAGCTACACTACACCAGTCATGAGTAGAGTAAGCTACACTGTACCAGTCATGAGTAGAGTAAGCTACACTACACCAGTCATGAGTAGAGTAAGCTACACTGCACCAGTCATGAGTAGAGTAAGCTACACTGTACCAGTCATGAGTAGAGTAAGCTACACTGCACCAGTCATGAGTAGAGTAAGCTACACTACACCAGTCATGAGTAGAGTAAGCTACACTATACCAGTCATGAGTAGAGTAAGCTACACTGCACCAGTCATGAGTAGAGTAAGCTACACTACACCAGTCATGAGTAGAGTAAGCTACACTACACCAGTCATGAGTAGAGTAAGCTACACTACACCAGTCATGAGTAGAGTAAGCTACACTACACCAGTCATGAGTAGAGTAAGCTACACTGCACCAGTCATGAGTAGAGTAAGCTACACTGCACCAGTCATGAGTAGAGTAAGCTACACTGTACCAGTCATGAGTAGAGTAAGCTACACTGTACCAGTCATGAGTAGAGTAAGCTACACTACACCAGTCATGAGTAGAGTAAGCTACACTACACCAGTCATGAGTAGAGTAAGCTACACTACACCAGTCATGAGTAGAGTAAGCTACACTACACCAGTCATGAGTAGAGTAAGCTACACTGCACCAGTCATGAGTAGAGTAAGCTACACTGTACCAGTCATGAGTAGAGTAAGCTACACTGCACCAGTCATGAGTAGAGTAAGCTACACTGTACCAGTCATGAGTAGAGTAAGCTACACTGCACCAGTCATGAGTAGAGTAAGCTACACTGTACCAGTCATGAGTAGAGTAAGCTACACTGTACCAGTCATGAGTAGAGTAAGTTACACTGTACCAGTCATGAGTAGAGTAAGCTACACTACACCAGTCATGAGAAGAGTAAGCTACACTACACCAATCATGAGTAGAGTAAGCTACACTGCACCAGTCATGAGTAGAGTAAGCTACACTGTACCAGTCATGAGTAGAGTAAGCTACACTGTACCAGTCATGAGTAGAGTAAGCTACACTATACCAGTCATGAGTAGAGTAAGCTACACTGTACCAGTCATGAGTAGAGTAAGCTACACTGTACCAGTCATGAGTAGAGTAAGCTACACTATACCAGTCATGAGTAGAGTAAGCTACACTACACCAGTCATGAGTAGAGTAAGCTACACTGCACCAGTCATGAGTAGAGTAAGCTACACTGCACCAGTCATGAGTAGAGTAAGCTACACTACACCAGTCATGAGTAGAGTAAGCTACACTACAGCAGTCATGAGTAGAGTAAGCTACACTGCACCAGTCATGAGTAGAGTAAGCTACACTACACCAGTCATGAGTAGAGTAAGCTACACTACACCAGTCATGAGTAGAGTAAGCTACACTGCACCAGTCATGAGTAGAGTTAGCTACACTACACCAGTCATGAGTAGAGTAAGCTACACTGCACCAGTCATGAGTAGAGTAAGCTACACTACACCAGTCATGAGTAGAGTAAGCTACACTGCACCAGTCATGAGTAGAGTAAGCTACACTGCACCAGTCATGAGTAGAGTAAGCTACACTATACCAGTCATGAGTAGAGTAAGCTACACTGTACCAGTCATGAGTAGAGTAAGCTACACTACACCAGTCATGAGTAGAGTAAGCTACACTGCACCAGTCATGAGTAGAGTAAGCTACACTACACCAGTCATGAGTAGAGTAAGCTACACTGCACCAGTCATGAGTAGAGTAAGCTACACTGCACCAGTCATGAGTAGAGTAAGCTACACTACACCAGTCATGAGTAGAGTAAGCTACACTGCACCAGTCATGAGTAGAGTAAGCTACACTACACCAGTCATGAGTAGAGTAAGCTACACTGCACCAGTCATGAGTAGAGTAAGCTACACTGTACCAGTCATGAGTAGAGTAAGCTACACTGTACCAGTCATGAGTAGAGTAAGCTACACTGCACCAGTCATGAGTAGAGTAAGCTACACTGCACCAGTCATGAGTAGAGTAAGCTACACTGTACCAGTCATGAGTAGAGTAAGCTACACTACACCAGTCATGAGTAGAGTAAGCTACACTGCACCAGTCATGAGTAGAGTAAGCTACACTGGACCAGTCATGAGTAGAGTAAGCTACACTGCACCAGTCATGAGTAGAGTAAGCTACACTACACCAGTCATGAGTAGAGTAAGCTACACTGGACCAGTCATGAGTAGAGTAAGCTACACTGCACCAGTCATGAGTAGAGTAAGCTACACTGCACCAGTCATGAGTAGAGTAAGCTACACTGCACCAGTCATGAGTAGAGTAAGCTACACTGTACCAGTCATGAGTAGAGTAAGCTACACTACACCAGTCATGAGTAGAGTAAGCTACACTACACCAGTCATGAGTAGAGTAAGCTACACTACACCAGTCATGAGTAGAGTAAGCTACACTACACCAGTCATGAGTAGAGTAAGCTACACTGCACCAGTCATGAGTAGAGTAAGCTACACTACACCAGTCATGAGTAGAGTAAGCTACACTGCACCAGTCATGAGTAGAGTAAGCTACACTACACCAGTCATGAGTAGAGTAAGCTACACTGTACCAGTCATGAGTAGAGTAAGCTACACTACACCAGTCATGAGTAGAGTAAGCTACACTGCACCAGTCATGAGTAGAGTAAGCTACACTGTACCTGGACGCGCCTCAGGACCCTGGAGCCCAGATGTCCTGTGTCTGATGTCCAAAGACTAAAAGATCTGGAAAAGAACATAAAGACAACTATATATCCTATGCATGCATGTATCTCTATCCCTATCCTATCCTAACTATTCCCTAACTAGGTGTTGTGCATTTAGTCTCACCTTATCTTATCCATCTCACAGTAGTTTGAGCCATATTTACTTGTTATATTCATGATGTACTCATTATGTTATTCGCGACTAACCCACAGCACCTTTCATCTCACCATGTACTATTTAACTGGCTGACTGAACAGTCCAGTCTCTCGATCAATGTTACTTCTTACCTTTTACCTTTAACCAGTTAAAACGAGCCTTGAAGCCAGTCACTAATTGGGGTATTAAGGAGATCAAAACGAGCCTAGAAGCCAGTCAATGATCTCGGGGTATTTCTTCACAGCTATCAAGATCAAGCATCTTATCTCCCTCAAGCCGGAGCATCTCCTCTTCTTCCCTATCTGCACAGCAGTGGCCTTCAACCCTGCTGTCATCATCTTCCCCATCTGCAATCAACCACAAGCGACAGACAGAGATCTCTCTCCTGTCCAAAACCCGACTGCTCTAGTACTGAGGACTTACGACCCTCTCTAACAGTACCAGTGCAAGTCCATCTTATCAGTGCGAGGTGACCCGTTCCTAAGTTAGTAGCAGAGCTAGTCGACTCACTCCTAGCTCTGTGAACGTCGAAGGAGGCACGGGCCCTCACATTTGGTCCTTCGAGCCGGATCTACATCAAACCCTCTCAGACGGCAAGAAAGCTCCTCCAGGACCTTTGTTGCTCGCACATCTCAATCTACAACGAACAACGACTTCGTCATCCGCATCATCCACAGGGTTAACAAACCCTTTCAACGATCTTGAGACTCTTTTCTTAAAGTTCCCTATACCACCATGTCAGCCCTTGGCATCGATGACATCGATGATCCGGCCATCCTCAGATCGAAAAGGGGTCAGAGGAAGGGCATGATTACCAAGATGGAGAGACAGGTGGCATCTTTGGTGGCCACTCGGCTGGATCACGTCAATATCCCATTGACCGAACGCCTCATCTCCAACATCAACACTCAGTTCACCGAGTTTGAAGCATATCAAAATCAGCTCATTTACCTTCTGGAGTGTGAGTCTAAGCCCAAGGCCACAGTCATTGCAGCCGAGAACGAAGAGCTCGTCAACGTCTCAGACAGAGCGACCGAAATGCTGACACAGGCGCACAATCGGTGTGACCTTGCCAAGGCACTAGCAGCTGCTGGCAAATCTGTTCGTCTTGTGGAACGATTCGTGTATGAAATTGCCACTGGCATGGATGCCACGTGCGCTACCATGGACGTTGACCTCAAGAGAGCAGAGGAAAAACTGGAGAACGCTGAGAAAGCAATTAGCGAACTCCCCAACGACGAGGCAGAAGCTCTGGTGACCCAACTCAAAACTGCACGAGCACGGTATCAAGACGTCAGAGCAAAGAGGGAGGACGCCAAACCCACTCCCATCATAACTACACATGGCATAACCTCAGCCGATCTGCTGCGCAGTCGCCTACCAGAAATCACCTTTCCCACTTTCAATGGGAATAAGCAAGAATGGCCCAGCTTCTGGAGGACATTCAATCAGCTGCTGGACCGTGACAGCAGAATGACAGAAGAGGACAAGGTAGCCTACCTCAGGAAATCTATTCTAACAACTGAGGGAGCTGCTGAGTTCAGGCACTTGCACGGGATGCCGGGAGACTTCGACAAAATCTCTGAGACCCTCAAGATGATCTACCATAACCCTCGATCTGTCTACAAGACCGCCATCGAATCCCTCATCCATGGGAAGATGATGGACGAACCAGACGCCAGGGAGTGGAATCGAACACTTGAGTCCGTAAGGAAAGAGATCATAGGCTCCGGACAAGACAGTGCGATGGACATCCTCACAGTTCTGGGCGAACTCAGGTTAACGGGAAAGCTAGCCAAACGATGGGCAAAGATCTCTGCTCATCAGAGATCTGTCCCAGGCATTGGCGAGCTAAGTAAGTACCTCGCCTCCACAGCCGATCAACATGACGCCTCCAAAGAGATCAGTCAGAGATCCAGGGCCAACAAACCATCAGATCCTGTTGCATCGCAGAAGCCGACGAAAAATCCTCAACCGGCCTACATGACACAAGCGGTAACACCATCTCTACCAGCAGTTGCCCCAACACACGCTGCATCTCATCAACAGCAAGCAGGAGCACCATGCAAGCTGTGTAACATAGAGCGGCATCCAATGGCGACCTGCCCCACCTTCCTGGCCAATTCACCGGCACAAAGGAAGGAGGTCGTCCGGAGGATAAAGCTCTGTGTGAACTGCTTGGGCTACGGGCACTCTATAGATTCCTGCAGAAGCACCAGGACGTGCAGAGAATGCACTCAAAGGCACCACTCACTGTTGCATGGAGCATTTACACCAGTGCAGATGCCACCTCCTGCTGCAGCTGCAACTCCGCCCACGATCTCTCCCACCCCTGCTCAGCTCACGTACTTAGCCAATGCTGATTGCGATGTGGGGATACTGCCGACTGCAATCATCACAATAGAGGCCAATGGCACGACTGTGCAAGCCAGAGCCATATTGGACGTCTGTAGTACGGCATCCTATGTCACCTCCCGACTCATCCAGCGTCTGGGAGCACACACCACCCCTCAATCCAGCTCTACCAACACTGTAGGCAATCTCCCCGGTCTCAAGTGCGAGCTGGTAGCATCACTCACAATCCGTCCCAGGCGACAGCATCTCACTCCTGCTATCTACATTCAGGCACACGTTTCGCAGTCTGTCTGTATGGTGTTACCCACCGACCCGATCCCGGAAGCAGCTTCTCTACCCTTCCTTCAGGGCATCGACCTAGCGGACCCTTCCTTCCATCTCCCCGGGAGGGTCGACATCTTGCTGGGCTCCGAAGCAACGGCAAGGATGTCCCTAGTAGGACAGACGGAAGCCAGATCATCGGCTGACGGACGATACTTGGCAGCTGACACCATCTACGGATGGATTGTTCAGGGTGGAACAACGCCACAGCAGGCAGCCGTATATCTGTCCACACGATCAACTCATGACCCCTCTATCTTCTGGGAAACCGAGGAGATCCAGAACCATCAAACGTCCCTCACTAAGGACGAGGAAGAAGCAGTACATCACTATGAGAGTACACACACTCGCGACCAAGATGGCCGCTATATCGTATCTCTCCCCAAGAAGCTGCCTACTCCAATCCTAGGACACTCCCGCACTCAGGCTGAACGAAGGTTTCAGCAAAACAAAAGGTCCCTCGAACGAAAGGGAAAGTGGGAGCCGTTCCAAGCTGCCATACAGGAGTACGGCCTCCTAGGCCACTCAGAACCATGCCCAGTCGCTGACCTATCTAAGCCAGACAGCGACTGCTTCTACTTACCGATGCACGGAGTAGTGAAGGATGCCAGCACGACCACAAAGCTCAGGGTGGTCTTTGATGCGTCAGCACGGTCCAGCAACGGGATGTCACTCAATGACATTCTGTTGACTGGGCCAAATCAATATCCGCTGACGACAGAGATCATCCTGAAGTTTCGGAGACACAATGTGGGTATGACTGCCGACATCAGCAAGATGTTTCGGGAGATAAGCCTTGCACCTCACGATCGAGACCTCCACAGATATATCTGGAAAGACCGGGATGAGCAGCCACAGATTTGGCGCATGAAGCGTGTCACCTTCGGGGTGGCATCCTCACCATTCCTGGCCACCCAGACACTCCTCCAGCTCGCAGCAGATAACGAGCAGCAACACCCGGAAGCAGCAGCGGTCATTCGCCATGAGTTTTACGTGGATGACTGTGTAACGGGCGCTGCTACGGTTCCAGAAGCTATCACCAAGAGGCAGCAACTCACCGACCTCCTAAGCAAGGGATGCATGACCCTCCGTAAATGGAGAAGCAGTTCAGCCGATCTCAGAATGTCCATTCCCGATGAGCTCTGCGAGACAGAGAATGAAATCTCTCTCCTCACCCCGGACCGATGTCACAAGACACTCGGGATCCATTGGGACACCACTCACGACCTTATGTATGTCTCTACCCCCACTCTGGGTGAGAATCGGGCAGCCACCAAACGTCAGGTGTCCTCAGATCTAGCGAGGACCTACGACGTGATGGGCTGGTTCGCCCCGGCCATGGTCATCGCCAAACTACTGCTCCAGGAGATCTGGGTGCGGGGCCTTGACTGGGACGAACCAGTGCCTGATCTCATCACAGAGAGATGGAGACAATGGACGGACGAACTACCACTCATTACTCAGCACGCCATCCCCAGATGCTACTATCAGCCTTACCGAGAGAGACTATCAGTGCAATTACATGGCTTCTCGGACGCATCTGAGAAGGCCTACGGTGGTGTGATCTACGTACGTACCACCTATGCAGACTCTTCTCCAACAACCATCACCTTGGTCACAGCAAAAACCAAAGTGTCACCAACAACGGCAATCACAATCCCCAAGCTTGAGCTATGTGGTGCTGCACTCCTCACTAAACTTATGGAGAGCACCCGCAAGACCCTCGACTTGTTGGTGGAACAGCTTTTCTGTTGGACGGATTCGACCATTGTCCTTGCCTGGCTCAATCAGGAGCCAGGCAAGTTGAAGGTGTACGTCAGCAACCGAGTGTCGACCATTACCTCCAAGATTCCGTCCAGCAGATGGCGCCATGTCCCCACTGAAGAAAATCCAGCCGATGCAGCATCCAGAGGGCTTATGCCGCAAGACCTAATCAACCACCATCTATGGTGGAAGGGACCCAGTTGGCTGAGCCAAGATCAAAACCAATGGCCTAAGCGTACAAGTGGCGAGACAGTGACCATCTTAGAGGTCAAAAAGGAGTTTGTCGCCCTCACCACACAGCAGACCATCACATCAGATCTAAGCGGCAGGTATTCTTCCCTCCACAAACTGGTTCGAGTCACAGCTTGGATGAATCGTTTCGTCACCAACGTTCGACTCAAGGAACGTTCTCTGCGCTGTCTTGAGAGCAAGCTCTCAGTCAGAGAGCTGGATGGCGCAGAGAGAACCCTGGTAAAAGGAGCACAACGTCAGCACTTCGGTACGGAGTTGACGGCTCTGCAGCAGAAGAAGGAGTTACCCTGTAAGAGCTCCATTAGTAATCTTCACCCAGTCCTTAGCCACGATGGCATCCTCACCGTGGGAGGACGTTTGGAGAAATCTGAATTACCCGAGCTCGTCAGGCACCCTCTCATTCTCCCCAGGCACGGTAGACTGGCATCACTTATCATCAACCAGATTCACCTCAGCAACCATCACGCGGGTGTCTCAGTTATCCTGGGACTACTCACTCAACGCTATTACGTGTCTGGAGCTCGGTCCTTGGCGCGCAAGATCACCAACCAATGTATTCCGTGCCGCAAAGCATATGCCAGGAAGTCCAAACAGCTAATGGGACAACTGCCAGCTGCCCGAATCACCGCCTCCTCAGCCTTTAGTCATGTAGGGGTCGATCTAGCAGGACCCATGACTCTCAGGACAGGCAATCCTCGCAAGCCGAGGATAGAGAAGGCCTACATCGGTCTATTCGTCTGCTTATCCACCAAGGCCATTCACCTGGAGGTCATTTCAGATCTCTCAACGGAAGCCTTCATGGCGACCTTCCAACGCTTTGTGAGCAGGCGCGGACTACCAACCACTGTCTACAGTGACAATGGCACAAACTTCGTGGGGGCCAATAGATGTCTACGCGAAGCCTATGACCAGCTATATTCTCAAGAGACCGCCGATCAGCTCCACCGCTATCTCAATGAACAACGAGTGACATGGAATCACATCCCCGAACTCGCTCCACATTTCGGAGGACTCTGGGAGAGTAATGTGAAAAGCGCTAAAACTCTCTTACGAGCCATAGCTGGCACTGCCTCGTTGAACTACGAGCGACTTACCACCTTCTTGTGTCAGGCTGAAGCAGTGATGAACAGTCGACCATTGGTTCCTCTGGACTCACAACCCTCGGACTTGTCACTCATCCTCACGCCAGGACATTTCCTGGTCGGACGACCACTGACAGCCCTTCCAGACATTACGAATGTTCTAGGCCTTGGGAATCAAAGCAGTAGGGCCAAATGGAACCATTGCCGCCAATTGACGGATCATTTTTGGAAGCAGTGGACCACACACTACCTCACTAGCCTCAATCGTCTGCACAAATGGCAAAGACCCACAAGGAACATCAAAGTCGGTGACGTAGTGATGGTCAAGGACCAGTTCCAGTTTACGAATCTATGGCCCCTCGCTCGCGTTATCGAAATCCATCCCGGACAAGACGGACTCGTCAGAGCAGCGACCGTGCGAGGTCCCACCTTCGGCACTCACAAACGACCTGTGGTCAAACTGGTGCTACTTATCTCTGAAGAGGAGAAGGATGTTCCGCTCACTCTTCCCCCCCGGAGGATGGACGCGCCTCAGGACCCTGGAGCCCAGATGTCCTGTGTCTGATGTCCAAAGACTAAAAGATCTGGAAAAGAACATAAAGACAACTATATATCCTATGCATGCATGTATCTCTATCCCTATCCTATCCTAACTATTCCCTAACTAGGTGTTGTGCATTTAGTCTCACCTTATCTTATCCATCTCACAGTAGTTTGAGCCATATTTACTTGTTATATTCATGATGTACTCATTATGTTATTCGCGACTAACCCACAGCACCTTTCATCTCACCATGTACTATTTAACTGGCTGACTGAACAGTCCAGTCTCTCGATCAATGTTACTTCTTACCTTTTACCTTTAACCAGTTAAAACGAGCCTTGAAGCCAGTCACTAATTGGGGTATTAAGGAGATCAAAACGAGCCTAGAAGCCAGTCAATGATCTCGGGGTATTTCTTCACAGCTATCAAGATCAAGCATCTTATCTCCCTCAAGCCGGAGCATCTCCTCTTCTTCCCTATCTGCACAGCAGTGGCCTTCAACCCTGCTGTCATCATCTTCCCCATCTGCAATCAACCACAAGCGACAGACAGAGATCTCTCTCCTGTCCAAAACCCGACTGCTCTAGTACTGAGGACTTACGACCCTCTCTAACAGTACCAGTGCAAGTCCATCTTATCAGTGCGAGGTGACCCGTTCCTAAGTTAGTAGCAGAGCTAGTCGACTCACTCCTAGCTCTGTGAACGTCGAAGGAGGCACGGGCCCTCACATTTGTGGTTCGAGGGACACTGTACCAGTCATGAGTAGAGTAAGCTACACTACACCAGTCATGAGTAGAGTAAGCTACACTGCACCAGTCATGAGTAGAGTAAGCTACACTACACCAGTCATGAGTAGAGTAAGCTACACTGCACCAGTCATGAGTAGAGTAAGCTACACTGCACCAGTCATGAGTAGAGTAAGCTACACTGCACCAGTCATGAGTAGAGTAAGCTACACTGTACCAGTCATGAGTAGAGTAAGCTACACTGCACCAGTCATGAGTAGAGTAAGCTACACTGTACCAGTCATGAGTAGAGTAAGCTACACTACACCAGTCATGAGTAGAGTAAGCTACACTGCACCAGTCATGAGTAGAGTAAGCTACACTACACCAGTCATGAGTAGAGTAAGCTACACTGCACCAGTCATGAGTAGAGTAAGCTACACTGCACCAGTCATGAGTAGAGTAAGCTACACTGTACCAGTCATGAGTAGAGTAAGCTACACTACACCAGTCATGAGTAGAGTAAGCTACACTACACCAGTCATGAGTAGAGTAAGCTACACTACACCAGTCATGAGTAGAGTAAGCTACACTACACCAGTCATGAGTAGAGTAAGCTACACTGCACCAGTCATGAGTAGAGTAAGCTACACTACACCAGTCATGAGTAGAGTAAGCTACACTGCACCAGTCATGAGTAGAGTAAGCTACACTACACCAGTCATGAGTAGAGTAAGCTACACTGTACCAGTCATGAGTAGAGTAAGCTACACTACACCAGTCATGAGTAGAGTAAGCTACACTGCACCAGTCATGAGTAGAGTAAGCTACACTGTACCAGTCATGAGTAGAGTAAGCTACACTGCACCAGTCATGAGTAGAGTAAGCTACACTGCACCAGTCATGAGTAGAGTAAGCTACACTACACCAGTCATGAGTAGAGTAAGCTACACTACACCAGTCATGAGTAGAGTAAGCTACACTGCACCAGTGATGAGTAGAGTAAGCTACACTGTACCAGTCATGAGTAGAGTAAGCTACACTGCACCAGTCATGAGTAGAGTAAGCTACACTACACCAGTCATGAGTAGAGTAAGCTACACTGTACCAGTCATGAGTAGAGTAAGCTACACTGCACCAGTCATGAGTAGAGTAAGCCAACTACACCATTCATGAGTAGAGTAAGCTACACTGCACCAGTCATGAGTAGAGTAAGCTACACTGCACCAGTCATGAGTAGAGTAAGCTACACTACACCAGTCATGAGTAGAGTAAGCTACACTGCACCAGTCATGAGTAGAGTAAGCTACACTGTACCAGTCATGAGTAGAGTAAGCTACACTGTACCAGTCATGAGGATTGTCGCATTCTGACTTCACCGATTCTAGAAGTCCATAAACTCTGATGCACATGGCGGCCTCTAACTATCCAAGTAAAAGAGAATCTGCAGCAAACTGCCAAGTGTATATTTCATCATGAGGTTAGAACAGAACAGGTGGATCAATGACAAAACACATAAATAGAAATTATAGACATCATCAAGATGCATCATTAGAAATTGAGTTTTGACGTATAATTAGAATGACCCATAATTGTTGCATGATTTCAAATGGAATTTGCATTTACACGGGATTTCTATATATACAGAGTTCTCAGCCTCTGACTGCCACACCTCCTACTAGACTGTTGTCCTCATTATCTTAAAGGGTATTCTTGTGCAATCTGAGATCTTCTGCTGTCCCACTCAGAAGCAGTTCACCGCTTTGCAGCAAGGTAATCTTCCATGAACTGGTCTCGTAACGAGAATAAACTCTCCATCTTACTAAACGACATGTAGTTCTCTCCTCTTTCATCGGAAGAGACAGAAGTTGATGCTCCTCCCACTCCACCCTCTATCCTCACCATAACCCCAAAACTCACCATTCCCTTCCATTAATCTCTCCCTTTGTCAGAACACTTTTGCATCAGTCGTCCTTTCCACGGGTGTAGCTAATCTGTGGAATAGTCTTCCTAATAATGCTACTGCCCCTGCCAATTTAGCTTTAAATGTTTGTTGTCGTCTCAGCATTTCTATATCACTTCTCTCTCTCTCTCTAATTAATTATTATCAAGTGCTCCTATTATCACTTACCTTTACTGCTGTGCTGGCTTGTTCCTGGCATGGCCTTTAATTAGCATTGGGCTGCTACTAGCCCGGTCTAATGCCATGTGCATTCAACATATGAATTTTCTAAAAATGCGTAGAAAGAGGAGAAGGGAGATGTGATGAGTGCGATCCACTTTTCTTCTCTGCCGACAACAGGATGAGTATTGTAATCTAATGAGGCTACCTGACCCAGAGTAGCCTTTCAGCTATCTCAGGACGAGTAAAAATATTTGACCTTTGATATCAGCACTAATATTTCCACCTTAGAAAGATCTAGTTCTAGAATCTATGCAAGATAAAGAACTGCATCTCTGGTTTTGTAGCTGATCTATTAGTTAGCCAGTACCTGGATAGCCACTTCCTGCCTGGCACTTCCCTTCAACCTGCCAGAAGCTGGGAAAGATACTCACTGCTTCGATGAGTTTCTCTTCTTTAGACATTTTTAG